>JANRGW010040416.1:19820-31727 GCA_024733675.1 Psilopsiagon aymara | reverse complement strand
CACAGGCGTACTGCAGCCCCACGCACCCCTGCTCACGTCATGATGGGTGAGGAGCCGTAATAGCCGGGCACATGTTATCAGGAGCAAACCCTATTTATAGCCCTGCATAATAAGCTACATCTGAGAGAAGATGAAAGGGAAGATGATGAGTCAAGAGGGTGAGCGGGGCTGAACTTCGCCCCTACCAGGGCAGAGGGTTCACACACAGGGGGATGTTACCAGGAGAGCTTTCCCCAGCAGCAGCACCGCCAGTGGGTGACAGCCAACAGCCACGTCCTACCCGGATGCGTCCAGCCCCCACCGAGGCAGCCCCTGCACACTCTGGGGAGGGAGGCTGGGGCTTGGCAGACCCAGCTCCGAAGCTGTGCCCCTTTGACTTCATTCTGCTCAGCATGAAGCATGTGGGGAGAACCAGGGGCCTCACCCACCCCACACTGCCCCTGAGCTAGTGTGCTCTGTGCCATGGGCAATGGTTCCATGGAATCCCCTGTGTTCCCACCCCACCAGCAAGGCTCACCCCAGGAGAAGGGGGCCCCAAATGCAGAATAACCACATTTAGCTCCAGAGAAAAGCAACCGATTCCCTGGCTCGAGACCCAGCCACGTGCTGTGGCGTGGGGAGGGTTAAGCACCAGCGAGGGTCCCCCTGGACCCCGGTGCCCCTCTGCAGGGCGCACCCCCTGCCCAGCACAGGGCTCCGGCCCCGCAGCTCAGCACGGCCCTTCTCAGCACCCTCCTCAGCGCTGCATTTTACAGCACCCATGGCAATATTTGCATTTCATCATGAAAACAGCCCTGTGGCAAAACCAAATTACACGGATATCAAAGCGCTCCCACAACGGGGGGAAAGAAAGTCCTCAAGCCGGGCAGAGCAGAGGGGTGGCCCTGCTCCCTCCCAGCGGGGCGCATTGAAGCAACCTCTTCAAGCTCTTTCAGAGCAAAAGAACAACGCAGTAAATGAGCAAAGCAAACGGAAACAAGAGCAGGCACCTGGCACGGTACAGAGAGCCGGGGCAGCGCAGGGGCTCAGCCTCCCCAAACTCCTCTGCCAGGATTTCAGCAGGATCCACCTCAGGGGAGCCCTGGCTGTGGGACCCCTGCTCCAGGCACAGGCTCTGGGTCCCTAGCAGCTCATGGGGCTGAAGACCCTCCCACCAGGTCCTCAGAGCCCCCCAGCACCAGCCTGTGGCTTCCTCCACCCTTCCAATGCCAGAGGGTGTTCTGGAGACCTCCTGTGCTCCTTCGCCATCCGAGACCCCATGGAGAAGCTTCTGCGCCACGAAGAGCCACAGCAGTGCGTGGCCACGCCGAGCGCGGGGCAGGCAGCAGAGATGCCCCTGTGGTCCTCAGCGTGGCTGTGGGGAGCAGGACGGGGACACGCAGCAGCCTGACCGCCGCTCGACGGCGCCGCGGGTGAAACCCAAACCTCTCCCCGTGGGGGCCGTTCCCTGCTTCTTGGGTTATCGCATGCCCAAGGAAACGAAGCTTCCCCAGGAGCCTCTGCCTGGGGCAGAGCGGAGCCGCTGCGTCCCAGCAGCAGTGCTGGGCTCTGCCGAGCTCCTGCTCCAGTGGCTGCCCCGCAGCATCCCTCGGGATGCGTTGCTGGTCCTGGCTGTGCTCACTCACACCCTGCACTGGGGTGCCACGACCCAGCTTTCAAGAGGCTCTCCAAGAGCAGAGCCAGAACCCTCCTCAGCATCCTCTTATTTCCTTTTGAAGCGCTGCCAATTTGCCTGGATAGGAAGGGAAGGCCAAAGCGCTCGGGCCCCCTCCCTCCATGCATAAGGGCTGGCACCCCACAACTGTTAGCAATTACCTGCACTTGGTGGAGGGTCTCCCTTCAGCCCACGTTCGCAGTTAAAGGATTACCTTTAGGGGGACCTCCATGTACTGTCACTGAGGGCAGTATCAGCCTACACTCACCCGGGTGAGCGTGCCAGGCGTCAGGGGCAGCACTGGCGCTGCTGGAGCCCTCCCCTTCGGCATCTCACCAAAGAGAAACTCTGGTTTAGTCTTTTGCACTGCACACACGTTCTCCCTTGTTGGTTGCACACTTGGCACAGACGGATGCAGAGGCTCTCTTTGGCACAAGACCTGTGCCGGCCCGCCGGAGCCAGCGGCACCATCAGGAGCAGAGATGCAGCCTCCAGGCTGTGGGTGGCTTTGTTTGCTTTGGAGTTTGCACTTGCACTTGTTTTCCTTGGTATTTGCTCCAGCAGCTCCAGCCGGGCACTCACTCGGTGCAGCTCAGCCCCTGCGGTCCCGAGCTCCAGTGCCGCTCTCCCTGCGCTCCAATCTCACATCATTCCAGGCTCTGCTGGCTAAGCACACGCACAAGCACTTCCCCCGGCTGTGCCCAGCCTGTGCCCCGCACGGGGAGCGGGTGAGCCCAGCAGAGTCCTCCCCGATGGAGAATGCTCCCAGAGCTGCACTGGAGCATCCCCGCAGTGCCCCAACCCCAGTGACACGGTTCCAGTGCTGGTGTCAGTGCTGGGAACAGGGACAGCCATTCAGGGTGTCGTGAGAGATGGGCGACAGGGGGTGACGCTTCATCTCCTGCAGCCCTGGCCAAGCACGTTGGCTCCTGCGGAGTTGTGTCTCCTGCGACAGCCCATTGGGGTCCCCAGCACAGGTCCAAGGCAGAGCGGGCAGATGCACACTCACATGGAGCAGCCCGGAACACAAAGGACACAACCCCCCACGCAGGCACCCAGCCCTGCCTTGCTGCTGGGCTCTGCACGGGGGACCCCTCCTCCTGCCCTTCCGCAGCGCCTTGGGCTCTCTCTGACCGGCAGCCACAGCTCTATTTTAGTGCCAGCAATGGGTCGTTCCCCTGTCAGAGGTCCACGTCTTTATTTAACTCCCATTCAGCTTCCCAAATTAGCGCAGAGAGGCTCCGGCTCTGTTTGCCTTGGAAGAAGATGCATTGCCACAACTTATTTTTGATTCAAGTAAACAAAGCCTCTGCCTCCCTTTTTCCTGTTCCCCTTTGATGTCGGTGGCTAAGTCCAGTGCTCAAGATGTGAGCGCAGGTGCTGGCGGGGCCAGGCCGTGGCTCAGGGATGCCGGGGGCTCCCTGCCCTTGCAGCAAACCCAGTGCAGCCCCGGCCTCGCTGCATGGGGCTGCTGCTGCCCCCAGCCCGGGGCTCAGCCCTCGCCTGCAGCCCCGGTTCCAGCACAGCCCTGGCATGGTGCTGGGCTGCTCTGACCCCCTGCCCGCCGGCATCAGGACAGTGTGCCAGTGCATGGCGTGTCAGCACGCGGGGAGTCAGCACATGGGGCGTTAGGACAAGGCATGTCAGCACAGGGTGTGCCAGCACTGGGGGACACCCAGGGCAGCAGGGGCCCGGGTAGGGCCCTGCAGCAGCCCCTGGGGTCCTGCAGCGCGGGTGCATGGCACAAGGTTCTTTCAGCTCACCCCAGGCTGTTTCTGGGGCCTGCTTTGTAGCAGGACAACAGCTCCTCACCCCCCAGCACACAGCCCGGCCCCACTGCGGGGGCAAAGGAGCCCCTTTGTAGCCCAGAGCAGGGCCCCTGGGCTGCAGGACCAGGCCCCCTCGGGGACAGTGACCCCATCCCTGTGACCGCTCTCGCAGCCTCCACGGGAGGCCTCCTCCCAGCATCGATCCACCCAGGCACATGCAGCTATTCATAGCAGGGGCTGATGTTGACTTGGATCAAGTGGAAGATAAGGAGGTTATTTTTAGCTTCATCTCTCAGCCTGAAGGGAAATGCTCTTCGTTGGCTCAGGCAGCCTCTGCCCAACCTGTTGAGGCATGGCCGGGTGCTGGGATGAGGGACTCCTGCCATGGGGACGGAGGAGGGATGCACCTCGAACGCACCGAGGGCACAGAGGATGCAGCAGGACGAGCCTTGAAGTGCTGGTTCCCGCCGTGCCAGCCCAGGGGGGCTGTAGCTCCCACCTTCATGGACAGCAACACGAGCTGCCCACGGCTCCAGCTTTGCAGGTCCTAAAGGAAACCAAAGCACTGGAACCTGCACTGGCTGTGCTCCCTGAGCCCCGGCACCACTGCCAGCAGGTATCCAGAGGAACCCTGTCCCTCCTGAGATGGAGCACCAGCATTGCTCATCCCTCTGCAGGAGATTTCAAGCTGAGATCTCCAGATTGGCACCATCCCACTGCCAGAACAGCCACTTTAATTATGCTGTCCCGAGCAGCTGTGGTGCTGTCCCGAGCGGCATCTAAAAATACCCAAAACACCAAGTCACCCCTAATGAGGCACGGGGCACAAGGAGCCACCACAGAAACCAACCCAGCAGCACCGGGAGGCTTTTCCCATCGGGAAGCTCCTGGAACCGCCATGTCCTCCTCCAAAACGCTCCAATGAAGCCACAGCTTTGGAGGGGGGGGGGGACCGCTCACACTGGCTCCCCCGCACCGCAGCTCCCTCTGAGAGCCCTTTGGACGTGGCCATGGTCCCGTGTGGGTTTCAATACCCGGTCCCAGAGCTGCCTCCCTGCGCACGCCGCCTGCAGCCCACACCAACCTCCCTGGTCCACAGGGCGATGGCTGGGCCACGGGATCGCACCCAGGGATGCTGGAGCTGCCCTGAGCTGCTCCCTTGGCTGGCACCAAAGGCAAACCCACGGGGAGCCGCGTCCCGTGGCTGCAGCGAGGTCCAGGGGCAAGTGCTGGGTTCCTGTTCCCAGATTCCAGCTGGGGAGGCCCTGGAATGAGTTGGAACAGGACCCTGGCAAAGCAGAGGGGTTTGCAGGCGGTTCTTCCCTCCCTGCCCCATCTGTTCACTGCCACCCCAGCGTTGGACTCCTCTCATGAGCTGAAGGCCTTTTGCCAGTGCACCCCTGGCATGCTGCGGGGCAGGAGGGGTGGCAGAACACCCCCTGCCAGCCAAAACACCTGTGATCAAGTAAATGTGGGTCTGGCCAGAGGGCATGGGTTAGAGAACACAGCTCCACGGCCCCCTGCGCACCCCAGGATCAACCAGGACCAAGCTGGAGCTGGGGAACAGGGAAGGGGGAAGCGGCAGGTTTCGGAGCAGAGGGCAGCTCACGTCTCAGCCCTGCCTGGCAGAACCTCCGCCCTGAGCCCACGCGGTCCCACACACAAGTGGGGTGAGCTGAGCCGCCCCTGGGCAGGGGCTCTGTGCCCAAAGCCCACGGCAGGATGAGCAGACCCCGGCTGAGCTGTCGAGAGGGACACGAGTGGGCTGCAGCGAGGCCGTAAATCGAGCTCGTGCCAGAAGCTCAGCTCCAGAGGCAGCGAGGACAGGAGCAGAGCTGGGCCAAGGGATCCCTGGAGCGGGACACAGCTCTTCAGGGCCAGGCAAGCTCCGTGTCCCCTCTCAGCCTGTGCTATTTAAATCCCTCTCTTGTGCAAGCAAGACCTGAAACAAGCAAATAAACATTACATGGAAACACAAAAGCCCTGACAAATCTCCCAACAATTCCCTACGTGGGCTGTGCTGCTGTTGCACAACAGGAAGAGGCTGTTGATCCATGCGCTCCGTGCCAGCCTCCACCCAGAGCTGCCTCCCGGCTGCAAACACAGCTGCACCCCACATCAAGTGGGGATCCAGGCCGCAGTCCCAGGCAGCCCGTGGCCAGGCACGTGTCCCACTATCCCAGCCCTGCTGGGAGATGAGCAGGAGCCCTCCTGGCCACAGCACTCTGCTTGTGTGGATGGCAGACGCTAGCAGGGGAGCGGGTGCTGCAGAGGTCTGTTGAGAGGAGGATGCTGCAGGGGCTCATCTGCTCTGGCCCCATGCCCCCAAGTTTTCTCCTTTCAGATCCCTCACATTATCCCTGCCCTGAGCCAGAGCTCAGAAACAGCCTTTGTGAGCTGGTGACAGCGTGCGCAGGGGCAGAGCGGGGTTTGCTTGGAGGCCAGATCAAGGCTCTTGCAAAACAAGTTAATGATTTAACTCCTTTCAGGGGTGGCTTGCCCTTAAACTTCAAAGTCTGGACATGTTATGGTAGGAGATAATTTGACCCCGAGTGCACCCAGCGCTGAACAGAACAGGAACATGGGCGCTGCAGCATCTCCCCACGCTGGTCACTTGCTGCCACCTGCTGTCACCTCGGCACAAGTGCTGGGGACCCGCGGGGGGCAATGGCACCAACTTTAACTGAAAGCTTTGGGGTTTCTTACCCTAGAGACTGACACTACCCCAGGCAGGGCACAGCCAGTACCGAGGACACCGGTACCAGGGCTTGCGCAGAGGCAGACTGCAGCCAGCTGACTGAATACAGCACACCCAGCCTTTACCAACAGGGCTTTATTCTCTTGGAATCTCAACAACAAACCTGAGGTACAGTACATACATGTGGCTAAAAACCCCCCTAATCTTCAAATTACTGTCCAATTTATTGATGCTGGTTAAATAACCAAGTCTGAGAACACTGTAAAGCAAGACACGTGCGTTCCACTACTCCTTTTCACCTTGAGGAGAGCACAGAGATTTTCACCTATCCCAGCACATCATTTTCAGGAGGATCAAGCATCACTTCTCTGTTACCAGGGCTGGCCAGCATGCTGCAATCCAATGCTGAGAACTCCACCAGCCCTTCCCTCACCTGAAGCAAAGTCCTGGCCTCTGCAGGGACAGAGTATTTGTCCCTCTGCACAAAGGAGCTGGCATCTCACCACTGTGACAGCCGCCTCCTGTTCCTGCCCAGGAGCTTGAAGCCTGACAACACCACATCCACTTAAACCTGATCTCTGAACCCAAAAAGCAGGGTACAACTTCTACAGCATCAAGGAGTAGTATAAGGCACAGTACTTTGCTATGCTCTTTACCTTAAATTTAAGGGAATGTCAATTAAGGCTGATTATCAACACATTGTAGCCCCCCAGGAATAGTTACAGAGTGCTCCTAAGATCAGGTAATGGTTTCCTGCGTTCACGTCCAGTTCAGATAAAATCAGTTCTCATCCGGTTCAAGAAACGCCGCGGATCAGAGCGACCACGCGCTGCGGCTGGAACGTCACTGCTCGTTCTGCTGCCCCTCTGCAACGGCAGACACCCCGCCCTGGCCCTTGTTGACATCGCTGATGCACGCCCACAGTCCATCCACCGACTCCTTCCACAGCGTCACCTCAAAAGCAGACCAGGGAGAAGTGTCAGCCTTAAAACACAGCCCACTCCTCGCAACCACCACCGCACCATCGCGGTGACAGTCCACAGCTACAGAAATCAGCATTGTTCTAAGCAGCAGTTATCTGCTGCTGTCTACTGAGTCCAGTGGTAAGGGGAGAGCACGTGAGTTCTGCTGTTAACACCTTTCCAAAGGAAGCCTGCATTTAAATACTAGCAATGCAGCACATGTGGTTTGCTGAAGGTCAGGGTCTTCCTCCCCTCCTGGTAAACCAGAAGTGCCACCCTTGCAGCAAAGTCCTGTCTCAACTGGACGTGACAACAGCCTGCCTCATCTCAGCTCTTCTGAGAGCACGGCACACAGGAGCACAAGCCAAGGCAGTTACTCACCTTATTGTCTCCTCCAGACACTGCAAGGATGTTGGCAGTAATGGACCAACTCACATGCCAGACAACATCATTGAACTTGTGCAGCAGCTTCGGTGACCAGGAATTTCCAGAGGCGTCGTCACATGTCCAGATGAACACTCTGCCATCCTAGAGAAGCAGACCAGGTTGGCGGGACCACCAAGGACAACAGAGAAGACCCCACCTTGATGGCACTTGGGAGCTACACTTCCAACCCACAGCTCCAATATGAGCCCTCGATGTGTCTACAGGGTTTTTGCTCAACAAAGGGGCTAGTTTCTTACTTCAGCTACAAACAAGACAGGAGTACAGCACTCTGGTGAGCAAGCTGCGTACTAAAGATGACTTGCAAATACCAGAAGAGCTCACAAAATGTCTATGTAGCAGCTGAGCTTTTTCCTCAGCATGAATTTTTCTTGCCAGCCACATGACAGCAAGTTAACAGCTCACTGAGTAGTCTTCTTGATAGGCAAAAAGCATTTACAGAACGATTAGCAGCAAACACTACAGTCAAGGTGAAGGTTGAGGACACCAGAGCTCATTACGAATGCCAGTTATTAGAAAGTAGTGTATTTAGCTGGAAGTTCAGTGATTTTGATCCAGAGACATTAAAAGATGATGTTAGTTTGAAGGTTTTCCTCAATGCGAGATCATCCTGCTCATGATTCTCAGAATAAAAGACAGTCTTTGGTACAGAGCCACACACGCAAACATAAATGTTTCTACTGGGCTTCTGAGCCTGTGAGGAAGAGAACTCAAAGGCTCTTGTGCACAGACCCAGATAACAGCAAAGGACATGTTCCAGTGAAGTAACTGTGACCCTGCCTCTGCCACCCCAAGGGAAGCCTCACCTGTGAGCAGCTGGCGATGGTGCTTGTGGGCAAACCTATGGATGGAGCCCAGGCTACATCTCGAACCCAGTCACTGTGAGCCTCCAGCTTCTGCTCTTCTTTCCACTGGCCATCTTCCTCCCTGAAAACACACCTGCACTGTCAGGAGGGCAGCAGCAGCCGTCACATTTCTCATCTCCTGTTCTGGAAGGCTTCAGTTTCCAGACTCCAGTTTATCCAGATAACACAAAGCACAAGTGCTCCCCACTCTCCTCCAAAAGCCCTATGACTTAAACAGACAGAATCCTTTCCAAAGGACAGAAAGCAGCCCAGGCAAAGAGTGTTTGATCTTCAGGTACCGCACAGAAATCTGCCATTGCCCCAATGACAGCAGTAATCAAAGACAATCAGAAAACCACTTTCCAAGTTGAGATGAAGCAGGGCTGACACAAATTGCTGTAACCATGTGAGAGACTGCACATCACTAAGTTGTTTCTAATTTTAAATCACTTCTCTAAGACAGTAATTCAAAGAGGAAAGCACAGAGATGTTGAAAATCTTGAGATACTAACAGGGACTTGCAGGGACCATCAGGTTCTGAAAGTTCTTAAGCCTGGCAACAGAGCACTTACTTCCAGATCTTGACAAGGTTGTCACAGCCACCAGATGCAAATCTTTTGATGTAGTTTGGTTTCTGACCAGACGGTTGCTCTATAAGGCTCCCCGGGACAACAGCAGGAGCCCAGCTAACGGCATTACAGCCAATCTAGTGAATGAAAAAATGCCTCTATTAGCAGCTACTTACTTTAAACACATAAAGAAAAAGCTGCTGGGGGGCAAAGGACACCTCACATACCCTCTACTACGGGGGAATAAGCCCTTCTTGAGAAAGCAGGAGTCTTGCACAATGCTGTATGGACACTGGATGAGCAAGACATCTAGATATGGCCTATTGCAGTAAGGCACTTACTCAGAACCCCTCAGGTCACCAAGTAACTGTTCTACATGCAAATATCATCTTGGGTATATAAACAGTGGGCACAGACAGAAACTGGAAAGACACCAGACACACACAGTTGCCAAGATTCAAGAATGCAGGAACCTTTGTCTGGAGCCCCATTTCCCCTCATTGAGAGCTGCTGCCATCCGCTTAAGAAGTTCTGCTTAGGCAAAAATCCACACTATTTGGGGAAAAGCACGAGCCCTGCACTTTCTCAGCTCCAGTTTATTCACAGTTAGTTGGTACAGATATCCTTAGGACCAAAGCCATTCTCCACCAGGCAACTTCCAGCATGCTATTTAATGGTAATGCTTAATTCAGAGGCATCATCAGTGCTGTTTAGTAACCTTCACACGTCTGGTTTTCCACTGCATTTTAGTGACTGCATTGTACACCTTCCCACTCTGGAGTAATTTAAAACAAGTTCTCCCAATTCCAGAAACCGTTTCACATCATTTCATTGCAGTTCAGTATTTACCTACTCTACAGTTCTTTGGGGCCTCAGCTCAGTGTTTATGTGTGGCTCCAAGGGCTCTGCACTGCTCGAAGGGACAGACTCACCGTGTGTGCATTGCTGATCTTTTTGACCTCCCACTGCCCATCACCCGTGTAGCTCAGTAAGGAGATGGCCCCATCGGAGCTCCCACAGGCCAGGATCAACCCGTAGTCATGCGGCGCCCAGCAGACAGAGTTCACTGGGAAGGGAGAAGCAGGATTACACCACAGTCACTACCTAAAACTGACCAACTGACTAACTGACTAATACACTAAGAGTACAGTTACTGAAAGTGAGCAGCTTGGAGAGCTAGGAATAGAAGTCTTGACATTCCTGAATTTCAGCAAAGCCAATCAATGAACTTTACTGAAAGACAGAAAACTGCCTTTATTTTTGGCACCCTTTTAGAATTAGAATACCAAAAGAGCACCTTAATGAGAGGCTAAAGACTGACTATCCCCTGCAACAGCAAGGAGCATTGCTGACTGAACAAAACCAGACTGGCAAGCAGTATTTGGAGACAGTAGATCAGGAGTCATTTAGATCAGTGACAGAACAAAGCTGGAGGCTTCTCAGATCTGTGCCTCAGGGGCTGATCAGCTGGACAAAACAGTCTCCATTGTACAACAAAACACAGCATTCTAAACTCCTCCTTTCTTTCTCCCTGCAGTGGGCACACATAGGATTTCCTACAAGAATTCAGTACCCGACTGTCTTGTTTATCTCAAAGCTGATTTATTCGTAAAACAACTCCTAGGCAAACAAGGGATGAACCAGGACTGGAGGTTTCCCAGCGACACGACCTGACATTAATGCCCTGTGCACATGGAACAGATCTACTGTCTCTCCACTAATTTATCCTCATTGACAGAGACTTCCCTCCTTAACACCAACAGATTTATTCCAATCTCACCCGACTCCTCTCACATCCCCAGTCTCACTCAAAGCTCCAGACCCTGCATACCTGAGGAGTCATGCCCTGTGTACTCATAGGTCTTTTCCCAAGTGCCATTTTCCTCCTTCCAGACAATAACCTTCCTGTCGTAGGAGCAGGAGGCCAGGATATTTCCGTACATGGGGTGAGCCCAGGCAACCTGCCATACGGGACCTTCATGCCTGCAACCAACAACGTTACTGGGGAGCGCCTGACTTTGTCTTTTGTTCAGCAACAACCACCAGAGTCATTATTAACTTGGAGGAATTTACCCTCAGCGCACATTGCCAAACAGCAAAGTGCCAAAACATTAAACACTTCCACGGTTAAAATGCCCCCTTTCTGACACTTTACCCTCTCAGGTCCGCAATGAGGATCTGCCCCCCATTCCGAACATCGAAGATCTTCACGGATCTGTCTGAAGAGCAGGTTGCCAACCGGGTGCCATAGTAATCCATCTGAGCATCGTGCTGCAGGGGACAGGAAAGCTGCTGTCAGCACGGGCGATGCTGCTCTGTTAAATAACCTGACTACATCTGAGACAGAGGGGTGAGAATGGAGAACAGATGGGGTTTCGCAGCCTGGTGGGTCCAGCCCAGTGGCTCAGAGAGGATGGGTTCCCAGATGAGCCACGCAAGTAACAGTGCTGCTGCTTCCACCACACAAAGGTTACACAGGAGAAAGGTGAGGAATCCGGAGCAGGGATGTGCAGTGTTTTCAGGGGAGGACAGGAAATCTGTGCCAGCGCCTGTGGAGCCTGGAGCAGTTACGTGGCTTTGTTGGTCGATGCATAAAGGGGGGGCGAGGGCACCGACGCCTCGCGTTTACATTTGGCACTCTGGCCCCTGAGCGGGCTCCTCGCTCCCACACGTTCCTGGGATCTCCCCGTACGCGGCTGCTTCCGGGCGCACACACGCGCGGGTGGGAGGAAAGGTCGCCCGCCCGAGCCCCGTCCCGTCCACGGCACGCGCGTGATCCACAGAAACGGGCACAGGAGAGCCCGGCCGGGACAGCCGCAGCTTCGCGCCGTTCCCCGGCAGCCGCGGGTCCGGGTCCGCACGGAACGAAACGGCGCTGCCCGAACTCCCATCTTGTGTAAAACAGTCCCTCAACATTTTTTATCACTTTCTAGCAACTAGCAAAAAATGAATCTATTTCCACATTT
>JANRGW010040416.1:0-18769 GCA_024733675.1 Psilopsiagon aymara | reverse complement strand
TGGGCCCGCCCGCGGGCTCCGCGCCGCTCCCCCCCGCGCCTCCCGCCCGCTTCCCCAACTGCGAAAATTAACACCCGCCGCAGCCACGAGGCCACGGGCCCGGGCCCGCGGGGCCGCTCCCGCCTCAGGGGGGCGCCCGGGGGATGTGGCCCTGAGGGGAGCGGAGACCCCGGCCCGGCGCCATCTTCGCTCGGGCCGCCGCGATGGCGGGCGCGTCGTACCACATCTCCAGCCTGCTGGAGAAGATGACCTCCACCGACAAGGACTTCAGGTGCGGGCCCGCCGTGCCGTGCCGTGCCGTGCCGGCGGCAGCCCCCCGGGGCCGGCGCGGGGGGGGTGCCACGGAAGGTCCCTGGGCTCTGGGGTCCCTCTGCGCGAGGAGCGGCGGTGCCGGGTGGGATCCGGGGCGTGCAGGAGGTGCTGATCCGATTTACACCGTTCCAAGCCGGCTGCGTTGTCCTGGCGGAGCGGGCAGCGTTGGGGAGCAAACGTTCCCTCCCTTGCCTGGGTGGCTGCGTAATGGAAGTGAAGGAGCACAGTGAGAGGGGGAATGGGAGCGTTGTCAGGCAGCCTGCAGACCCGTGTTCGCGCTGCAGGTGAGAACATGGCAGCGAAATACTTCTTAGCTTGTTCTTCTGTTAGGCGATGCGTTGGTCAGAGCGTGACAAGGCTGAGACCCGGAGTGAGCCACCGGCTCACCGGGGTGCGTGCCGCAGGTTCTGGCTGTTCCTGGGCAGGGGGTGAACGTTCCTGTAACGGGACTGAGGTTCTTTTCATCTGCATCAGCTGAACAAACCTGACCTTTTCTTGGGGCTGGGACCCGTGGTTTGACCCCTAAAGCATTCCCTAAGTAATGTTGCAGTGAACAAGTGTGATGGATTTCACTCGTGAGCACATCGCTCTCTCTGCAGCAGCCTGGAAGTTACCATCTGTGCCGGACTTGTGGGTTTATGTCTCGCAGAAGAGAGGAGTAGCAATATCCTCAAATAGGTTCTTTTTTGCAGAGGCTGCTGCTGTTTTCTGATGTTAGAACAGGCACTTTTTAAACATCTCAGTGATGGAGTAGTTGCAGTGTTTGTTCAATGGGTTTATGGTTAATACTCCAAACAAGATGTGCCCAACACATGGCATATCACAGGGGCGTTCCAGGGCCATGTCCTCCCGGCGCACGGTCAGACACCAGCCCGCTGTCTGCCTTCAGCTGCACGGGCAGTTACAGGTCCAGGTTTCGTGTGCTCCCCTGTCCTGGGTGGATCCATGTGGCAGTGTCCGAGGTCCTGCTGGCAGGGTGGCAGCAGGTAGTGGGTCGAGAGCTGGATGTGTTGCCCTGGAGTACTCAGCTCAGGCTGTGGCCATAATTGGTCATGGTTGCTGTAGACAGACGTTGAGCTGCAAGTGCAGCTTTAGTGGCTGATGCAGAATCAGAATCAGATCGTGTATGTTTCCCATTCTGGATTTCAGGATGTTGCCACCACAGCAGTCCCTCCCTCCAGAGGTACCCGGTACCTGCTGCTCCAGAACGGGCTGCAGATGAAGGACACGAACGTTGCCCTGGTACACGAGGGCTCTTGCATGCTGAGGGAATTACATCAGAGCCTGATTTAACATGGAGGGGTTGTTTGGCAGGCGAGAGGGAAGAGCTTCTCTGTGGTTCCTTTTAGACGTCCATCCTGGTGCTGGGGCTAACATTAGAAAGCAGCTGATACACAGTAAGCACACAGAGGTTTCTCAGAACCTCAGGCTTCTCCAAGAGTATCTTTTACATTTCTCGCTCCCAGGAGCATGGATAGTTCCCAGAACTTCCCAATGTCCATTTTGACATTGTCCCTGTTTGAACATTACAGTAACAGTCAGCTGGGTGGTTGTGAACTGCAAAGATGAATACTTGCTTGGTTTTGCTCACAACAATCTAAAAACAGCCTAGGGAACTTCTAAGGTATAGTTTGCATGGAGTCATTACTTTATCCTTCGTTTCTGAACTTGATAGGCCTTCTCCATCTGTGGGGTTGTACTGTCAGTGCTAGGTATGCCAGAAAGAGCAGAGCCAGGCGCGTTCCTAAACCCCAGACTGGTTTTCCTAGGCTGGGCAGTTGGTGAGAAAACCCACCCTGATTTTTTGCTAGCAGAGTTAACCAGCTTGATTTAGTGACTGGCTGCCAGTTGTAGAGTTTTAGGTTACCCCATCCCTGCCATGTGTCTTATGGAGAGGACCTGCATTTTTCATTTTCACGTATTGCTTAGCTAAACCTTTTCATCAGCTACTCTTGAGTTTTACTCTTGTAAGACAGTAAATTCTTTGTACCTTATTCTTCAGACAGGATTGTGTAAAGGATTGTAAGTTACTTTTTGAAAGTGTTTTCGTTTGTCCAAAGTGATGGGGAGGAAATGCTTAAGTGTCTGTGGATTGAGCAATCCTCTTCTGCTGTTGTTCTCTCAGGTTTATGGCCACCAATGACCTGATGATGGAACTGCAGAAAGATTCAATAAAACTGGATGAAGACAGCGAGAAAAAAGTTGTGAAGATGCTTTTGAAGTTGCTGGAGGACAAAAATGGGGAAGTACAGAACCTCGCCGTCAAGTGGTAAGAGCCTTGGCAGCAATTCCCATCCTTCCTGGCAGTAACAGAGCTGTCTCAGGCTGCAGAGAGTATGTGCGAGTGGAGCCCAGCCCCGCAGCGCTGGGACCTTGCTCAGAGCTCCCCTTGCAGGGTGTCCCTCATGCTGGGCACGGCAGCCTCTTTCTCTGCCGGTACAGCCGGTGAGCGTACAGGGGTCTGTTGAGGCAGTAGGGGATTTTGGAAGCAGCTTAGGGTTTATGTTATGAATCTTGCCGTGGTACAAGTAGCATGACTGAGATTTTATTTCTTCGGAGGGAAGACCAGTTGAAAATTTGGGGCTGTGAAGTTTCTCTCCTTTGAAATCCAGTGCTGAATTTCCCAGAGGTCCTGTCTTTGATAGAGATGGTACTGAACACATAGCTTTCAAAAATGGCATGTGAATTTGAGGTCCAAATCCTACTCCTCAAGGGCATTTTGAGTAACATTTATGTTGCACATGGGTTCTCCCTGCGCTGAGTCCAAGTGCAGCCTGTGCTGCTGCTTTGCTATCGGCAGTTCCAGTATTTTTTTAAACCCAACTGGAAAAGGCAGAAGGTTCCTTTACTACTGAATCACCTGATGAAGTGATCCCACTGCTGACATGTTCTTTCCTGTCTCTTTCCCCCAGTGTTCATTCTAGAAATGCATTTGAATGGGTCAGTTCACCACAGGGCTCCAGAAAGGTGGGCCACTTAAAGACAACCTTGGGTTCCCTTATTGCTTCCTTCTATGGACCTTATTCACATTCTCTTCTTTTATCCATACACTGCTTCTATCCCTATACTCTCCCTGTGACCTTTGGCCCTTTCTTTTTGACTCCTACTGTCCTGCCTTTTCCTGGCCCTGGTCCTGTCTCTGCCTGTTTTGGGTTTGTTTATTCTGTTCATTAAAGCAAATGGTTGGGCACCGAACAGAGTACGAATGTCTTGGTCTGTTAAGCTGTGGTTGCATTAGCAGATAGTGTCCAATCAGTTATTCCCAGCCGGGTGCAAGAAGGAGGAATGTGATGGTCTGAAGGACACTGGCAGGTGGATTAGGCCCAAGTGTGGATCTGTGCAGTCCACATCAGGATTCAGGAGTAAGTTAGGAAGGTCTTGCAGTTGATTTTACCATCTAAAACCATGATCTTATTTCTTCAGAGAAAGCTGAAATCACACTTCATCCCCCAGAATACCACAAATTTGAAATCCATATGAAAACTTGTCCTGTTTGTGGTTCTGTGGGTTTGTTTCAGTTTAGGTGAATTCCTCAGGCTCTGTGCCACCATGCCTCTGCCAGTAAAGCAGGGATAGCTATCCCTTCTTTTCTGCATGTGATGAGCTGTAAGATTGAACACTACTGCACTTGCACAAGGTCTCAGTATTTAGTATTTCTTCTCTAATCCTTGTATTTCAGAGCAGCTACTCAGACTCTAAATGGTTATTAGTGTCCTGATTGTAAAGTTTAGAGGTAGTCTTACACAGAACAGGCTGTGTGTGAGTTGGTGTGGTGAACTCTGGGTTCAGCACGCAGTCAGGGGTAACAGTGGTGTGCCAGCAGGGGGATAGCTACCTGTGCATAGGTGTTCCATACCCTTTGCATTACTGGACTTGGGGCTGAGCTGCCTTTCAGGAGCAGTGAGCCTGAGCATCCCTTCTGATGGTGAAAGCATCCCTCTTCCTCTTTGTTCTGACTGGCTTCTCCTCTCCTCCTGCAGCCTGGGTCCGCTGGTTGGCAAGGTAAAGGAGTATCAGGTGGAAACCATCGTGGATACTCTGTGCTCAAACATGTTGTCAGACAAGGAGCAGCTGCGGGATATCTCCAGCATTGGACTGAAAACAGTCATCTCCGAGCTGCCACCAACTTCCACAGGTAAAACATCTGTCCCTCTTTGTCTCCCTGAGACAACAGGGAATCACAGCCTTTGGGAAACAGAGGAAAAAGGGTAGTTCAGAGCTCAAAAGTTACAGATTCCTTATGCGCCTACTGGAGGAAAACTAGTGAAATAAGGAGAGAAAGTAGGAGCTGAGGCACCAATGTGACCAAAGATGGGATGAAATGAAAACTTGAGCTGGGGGATACTGAAGGTTGAAATGGCATCTGAGTAGACAAAAATCCATTTTTGTCTACAGCAATCCTGCAGCATCCTGTGCATGTCACGATAGTGCTGTTCGGGCAGGTCCTCGTGTCAGCAATGCACTACCCTACATGATCCCAGCAGTGCCAGCACTGCACCACCTCCTGTCTGCAGCCCAGCAGGACCATGTCTCCTGGCTGCTCCTGGAGACTTCCATTTCCTCTGTAGGCACCTCATGTATCTGTTGTTCCTTCATAGTGGGTGGCTGTGGCAGTGCTGCTGGGCTGCTGGATTTTAGGTGGAGAGGAGAAGTAGGGTTAGCATGCAGGGTTTGCTGAACTCCCCTCTGCATCTCTGCAAAACGTTCAGCTCTTGTGAGCCATCCATTCAGAATTCCTTATTTAACACAGATCACATGAACTGCAACTGGTTTAGGGTAGCAACAGATAAGTCAGCTCTTGAAGGGTCAGGGTTGATGCTGTGTGGGTGGGAGGCAGCAAAAGCAGTGTGGGTTTGCTGCAAAACAGAGAGGCTGAACATCTCCGCACGTGCTGTCTTCACTTTGAGCTCGGTCCATGCGGTTGCTGTCGCTGTGGTGCTGCTGGAGCAAAGGGAAGGTTTGAAACAATGGCCACAAAGCAGTATATGCCTGAGGCAGGCTCCTCTTTCAGTGCTGTTCAGCAGCTCATGATGTTCCTGGGACATTCCACTTCTGCTTTGGTTCTGTTGCGTCACAGAGGCTGTTTAATATGGTGTGGGAAGCAATTGTCCCTCCCTTTGAAAGCTTTATGGAATTTGAAGCTGCTTATAATTTGCAGTGATCAAACTGGGAAAAGCTCACAACAAAACCCACTGTTGGGACAGGCATAGCCCAGCGTGAAGACTAAAGTGGTATCTAGATGTCAGTCTGGACTGCAAGAGATGGAGGTTCTAGACTGCGGTTGTAATCTCAACACATTCTTGAACCTGGGTTAAATAGTTAAATACTGTTTTGAGACAGTTTTATCCAGCTCTACCCTTGACTTTCAGCATGGAGCTGAGAAGCAGTTTCTGTCAAGACTGCTCTTCCTATGGAGAAAACCTTGGTTTGTTGAAACTGAACATTTTCAAGTTAAAAATGGGAAAACCATGCCCGAACCTTCTCACCCAGCCCTGCTCCCAGCACTGATGGGCCTGGGAGCTGCCTGGGAGACAGCCAAAGTGCTGTAGAGTGAAAGTCACTGCCTGAGAAGCTTCTTCCAGATAGTTACTGCCTGGTACCACAGGGGGAGTATGTGCAGCATGTATCCACCATCTCAAACAAAACCTGACTGCCGTGCTGGTTAGGTCTCCCAGGGGTGATTTCTCTTCCTAAGGTAGAAGGAATCGAATGGTTCTTAGCAGTAAAAAGACTTATTTGAATTTGACAGTGGGGAAACAAATCTCCCTCTTGCAGGCTCCACTGTGACAGCAAACGTGTGCAAAAAGATCACAGCCCAGCTGATAGGAGCCATTGGCAAGCAGGAGGATGTATCCGTGCAGCTGGAGGCCCTTGACATCCTGTCAGATATGCTGAGCAGGTACTAAAGGATTACCTTCTGCAGGGGGGGGTGTTTGCTTTTGATTTCTCTATTTCCCTAATCCTACTATGAGGACTTAAAGATTTGGGTTGGCTGCCACTGGAGAATATCTCAGCAGAGCAGATTCCTTAGCAGGGATGAGGGATGGCATGCTGAGCCCTTCTGGGCTTGGGAATGGCAGTAACACTGGTGATGGATCCCACAGAGGCTCAGTTCAAACACGTGTAGGGAGGGAGAGGGCAAAGCAGGCAGGTTTATTTTAGCCCTCTGATCTGTTTGCACATGCATTTTTTCTCCTGGCTGCCTCTTTCTCTGGTTACATGAATCAGAGTGACAGAGTCATATGTCAGCTGCATGCAGGAAATGATTGACAATCCCCCAGGTCATTCAGAAGGACATGATCAAAATTGGGCTCCTCCATGATGGAGACAAATAACCTTTCCCTGTGTTTTACAGAGCAAGTCAGTGTTCAGACCAGGATGCCAAACCTCCCTCCCCACAACATGCACAGGTTCTTCAGAGCTGAAGCAGCTTTACGTTTTTTTGCTGGCAAAAGGGCTTTTTCTCTGAGGCTTTGACTTGTGACTTCTGCCTTATTTTGTTGATTGCAGACTAGGAGGAACACTCTACTCATTCCATTCCTCCATCCTGAGCTGCCTCCTGCCCCAGCTGACAAGCCCCAGGCTGGCAATACGGAAAAGGGCCATCATTGCCTTGGGACATCTTGTCTTGACCTGCAGCAGAAACATCTTCTCGGAGCTCACCGAGCATCTGCTTGCTGAGCTGAAGAGGAACGAGTCTACTTCTACTATGAGGACGTACATTCAGTGTGTTGCTGGCATCAGCAGGCAGGCTGGACATCGCATAGGTAGGATGAGTAGCTTGAAGTGATGCTGGGAAACATGCGTCTGTTGTAGATCTGCTGCTTTTAGTGGTAAAATAAGTGTGCTCACGCTGTTGCTAATGTATTATTGGCTTGTGCTTTGTGATTCCTTCTGTGGTTCTCACCTGGCTCTCTGATCTCCACTTGGAAGGAAGCAGGCACCAGAGTAATCCTCTGGCTGCTCTTCCATAGTAATTTCATCTCAAGGTCTTGCAGTGCTTCCCTCCCTGAATTAGGTCAGTGGATTCACCGCATTTTAAATGAGAGGAGAAACAGAGGGCAATGTATCGTATTACATGTCTAAAGACCTGCCAGAGCTGAGATTAGGTCCTAGATGTCTAATGGCAGCTCTTCCCATGACTCAAATGCCAGCGGGGGGCTGAAGGCAGGGACCAGGGGTCTTCTGCTGAAAACCCCCGAGGGCTGGTCTTTGGTGGGCTGCTGGCTCCTCGCCCTGGCAGTCCTGAGGAGGAATGCTCTGCCCAGCACAGGAGGGAAGTGGCAGATGTGTGAGCTGCTAGCTCTCATGAGTGAAGGCTGGAATGGTTTTTCACTGCTGCTTACTCTGTCTTTCCCAGGAGAACATCTGGAGAAGATAATTCCTCTGATTGTTCAGTACTGTAATGTGGAAGATGACGAGCTGAGAGAGTATTGCTTTCAGGCCTTTGAGTCTTTTGTGAGAAGGTGTGTGCCCTCAATTAACAGCCATGCCCCCTCCTAGGGGTGTGCTCCTAGTGAGAATATCCATATGTTTAGCATCCAGGGTGGAGTACCTTTGTGTGTGTGTTCCTGTTGGCAAAAGCAGTTCACAAATGAAATACCTTCTTCACATGCAGAGTTGGGCTTGAGTTATGAGCTGGTTTGCCTCAGCTTGTGAGGGGGTGTTTCTGAATTGGTTCTGCAGGAATGGGAGTCTTCCATGTCCCCGGAGGATTCCTCAGCAAGAGGGATCTGCGGGTCTCCTAATGCCTGGGGGCAGGAAGGGGGCTCAGCTCTCCCTTTGAGCTGCAGCTCTCCCATTCTTTGGTCAGAAATTTCCTGCGTGACTTGTTAGGGGAGCCCTGCCGAGTGCTGGCGTTTTCGCCCATGGAAGGAGGATTCACCCATGTAGTGAAGGCAGTTTATCTTTCTTCCTTACAGAAATCCTTTCCTCCTCCCCAGGGAACGTGCTCTTACTTAGTGCACAGCATTACTTAGTGCACAGCAGGAAGAAGCAGCTCCACTTTAACTCATGTTAGCAAAATGTTCATATAGTTTTGGAAGCATTTTGGGATCCTTTTGAGTTTAAATACGTTATTTGGATATTTAAAATAGCTTAGTCTTTAATTTATTAACTCTTAGGATTTTCATTTGTCGTGACAGGTGCCCAAAGGAAATGGACCCTCAGATCCCTAATGTGATGGGGTTATGTTTGAAGTACATCACCTTTGACCCAAACTACAACTATGATAATGAAGAGGAGGAAGAGATGATGGAAACTGAAAATGGGGAGGATGAAGAGCAAGGTGCCTGCTTGTGAGGATGACTGTGCTCTGCAGAACACTGGGTTAACATTTCTCCCTAAAGGGGTACCTTAAATACCTGGTAGTTATAGATGACATTTCATAATGCATCTATTTATAGCTGCTAAGAGCAAAAGTTAGAACAGGTTCCTTGGAAAAAGCATTTTTGTTTGCTTCCATACTAACGGGGTAAAATCCTGGCCTGCTTCCTGGAGAACATGTTGAATGTTCTGCCAATAACACAGTAAATCGTTACACTGTGTTGTGCCATTCAGGAATTGCTAAGACAAATATTTACACATTTCTGGCATTAAAATCTGGGAACCTCATTCTCCCTTCACAACAAAAGCCTCGGTGCCTGGGCTGAAGCAGCCAGTGGGGGCTGCAACATTCAGGTTCATTCTCTGTCAGCTCTTACTTGGAACAGAAGAATCTGCTGCAGGGCAGCCATGGCTCATATTGGCTGGTAGTGATGCCTGTAGGGGCGGGCCATTCTGGACCATTCCATGTTCCCAGATACGTGTGTGTTACTGGCATCGGATATCTGTTCACTGGAGAGGGCAGCTCTGAGGGTCAGGTGATCCTGCAGCTCATAACGGGTCTCCCATTCCAGTGCTCCTTGTTTTCCCTTCTCTCCAGAAAGCGATGACGAGTACAGTGATGACGATGACATCAGCTGGAAGGTCCGCAGGTCTGCAGCCAAGTGCCTGGAGGCCATCATCAGCAGCAGGCACGACCTCCTGCAGGACTTCTACAAAACCCTTTCCCCGGTCCTGATAAGCAGATTCAAAGAGAGGGAGGAGAATGTCAAAGCTGACATCTTCAGTGCTTACATCGCCTTGCTGAGGCAAACGCTGCCCATCCAGAGCTGGCTGCATGCCACCGATGCCTCTGGCAAAGAGGACGTTCCTCTGAGGATGCTTCAGAACCAGGTGAGTGAGAAGCTGGTGGCTGGGTTCAATCAGAATGAAGAGAAGTAGGCACTATGCCACCAATGAAGAAACCCAGTAGTTAAGCATGAGAAGGTAGCTAGGAACCTCATCGAATAAACTGTTGAAATAGACTGGAGGAAGCCTTGGAAGCTCAGTGAGGTTTGGGTCTGGTCAGCAGGCACAGGAGGGCACACAGATCAGTTCATCACAGGAGTGCAGCCAGTGCCTTCCAGGGAAGCTGGCTGTGGCCATACACAGTCTGCACATCACTGCTGATCAGACAACAGTGTAAGTGCTTTCTCTGAGACACTGCTTTAATTCAGAACAATGCTGGAGTAATTGCAGTTGGCATAATTCAGCCACACATGCTGATCAGGACTCTGTCTAGCCCAGGGTCCTTGCTAACACTGTGCTGCACATGTGCCATTTCAGAAGAGGACAAGAGAAACATTGGAAATAGCTAAGTTGTTGTAGAGTAGCATGACCACAAGAGCAGCTTTTTCTGCTGATGCTACCTATCACTGATTGGTGAGTCCCTAGAGTAGAAGGGTTAAAATCCCTTCCAAAATGTAATTACATCACTCATTATACGCTGTTCATTTAAACAACCTGCACCTCAGCCCTGTGATTTTCGGTTTCACTGAATCACTGGCAGGTTTCAATACAGGGACGGGGCTAGAGCCTTAAAGAGCAGAGGGAAGCAGTCACAAAATTCTGAGCTCCTTTAGCAGTGTGTCCTGGTCTGATCATTTTGTTGTGGTTCCTTAAGCTTCTGCATTAGGGGATAACCTCGGCTTCAGGAAGGGCTGCTTAGTCTGTAGAACATGGAAAAGAAGAATAGTGTTCCCTTCTGTGTCCTGCCTGGTAATGCAGCCCAGTCTGTGCTCCGGTGATGGGGCGCGCTGTTCCATGCTGTGCTCCTGCTTGTCCTTGTGCTGTTAGTGCCTCTGGCAGAGCTGAACGAGCTGCTCCGTGCCCTGGAAGCCGGGGGGCTGATGTGTGTGTTTCTGCATTTCTTTCTCAAACTGCAGGTCCCCAGCATTGTCAAGGCCTTGCACAAGCAGCTCAAAGAAAAGAGCATCAAATCTCGACAGGGTTGTTTCAGCCTCCTGACAGAATTGGCCAATGTCCTTCCCGGATGTCTGGCAAATCACGTCCCTGCACTCATCCCTGGTGAGCTTGGTGGTCTGGTGGGGAAGGAGCAGGGTTGGTCAATGTTACCACATGTGCTCCTTGCCTTTGTGTTCCAGTTTGATTCCTGTATTTGCTGTTCAGCATCAGGACAGACACAGCAACTTTTGCTTCGTTGATGTGCCAAACAACTCCCAGATCAATCCTGGCCTCTGCCTACCACTGAATGCCAGGATAGGAATATCAAGTCCTTTTCCACAGTCTCCTGAAGAGATGCTTTTAGGAGAGCTAAAATTAGCTGGAATTATGCTGTTAGTGTTGGGGTCAGTAATGAGTGATGTTCTCGTTTACAAAATGCAGTGGCATTTAAAAAAACTATTTGTATTGAGTGCTTATTTAATTTGCAGCACCACATTTTTCCCTGAGCTCTCCTGTGTGTAGGCTCTTGCAGCATCCCACTGCTGAGAGGCTCCATTACTTAGGTTCTGCCTCTGCTTTTGGAGTGACTGTGTATTACACACACAAACATTCTCCTGTGCTTATCCCAAGGCCAGATCCAGGCACCTCCCTCTTTGGAAAAACCCTTTCGAACCAAGAGTCAGGCACTACTTAAGGGGGGGCAAGCAGCTTTGTTTTAAATGCTTCCCATTAAGTCTTCTGGGAAATATAAATATGTGCCATAGAAATTGGACTTGGAAGTACCTGCCTTCTGCAAAGGCATTCGATCTGTAAGGGGCCACAGGTGGGTTCCGAACAGTGCTAACAGATGTAAAACTGCCTGAACACGGAGCCCCAGCTTCTAGAAGACTTCTGACAGCAGAACAGGGGGAAAATGAAGGGCTCAGGAAGGGGCATTCCCGCTGCCTGGAGTGCCTGTTGTTCAGGCTGGGCTTTCCCAGCCTTAGTTCCGTGCCATTCTCTCATGCTTCCTTGCACTTGACGAACCGTCCCTTCTCTGCTTGGCCTGCGGTGACTTTGCAAATTACCCTTCTAAGAAGTGTTTATAGCCACCCAGGACTGCTGCAGAGACCAGTGATGTGTGAACTGCCATGTCCTGGAAAGCAGGAAGTCAGCAAGGAGAGCAGCCCTCTCTCTGGGCATGTATCTCTTGGGTGGTGAGAGGACAGAAAGCAAGCCAGTTCCAGTTGTGTCCTTCTTTGGGGTGTGGGTGTGTGATAAAACCACTTGCTGAAATAAGACGCAGTCCTTCTCATCTCTTCCGAGCAGGAATTGTGTTCTCCTTGGCAGATAAATCCAGCTCCTCCAACATGAGGATCGACACACTGTCCTTCCTTCACGTTCTTCTCTGCAACCATCAGCCAGAGGTATTCCATCCTCATATCAAAAGCCTGCTACCTCCTGTTGTGACCTGTATTGGAGACCCCTTTTATAAGATCACTTCCGAAGCCCTGCTGGTTACTCAGCAACTTGTGAAAGTTATCAGGCCATTGGACAAATCCTGCACTTTTGATGCCAAGCCTTACGTGAAGGACCTTTTCCCTGGTACTCTGAAGCGGCTGAAGGCAGCTGACATCGACCAGGAGGTGAAGGAGCGTGCTATCTCCTGCATGGGACAGATCATTTACAATTTGGGAGACCACTTAAGCACTGATCTCCAGCCAACCCTGAAGGTGTTTCTAGAGAGGCTCAAAAATGAAATCACCAGATTGACAACAGTCAAGGCATTAACTTTAATTGCTAGTTCTCCACTCAAGATAGATCTGAGACCCATCCTAGGGGAAGGCTTCCCCATTCTAGCTTCCTTCTTGAGAAAGAACCAACGTGCCTTGAAGCTGAGTACCCTGACTGCCCTTGATGTCCTGGTGAAGAACTACAGTGATAGCCTCAAGCCTCCCATGATAGAGTCTGTCCTGACAGAGCTCCCTGCTCTAATCACTGAGAATGACATGCATGTTTCCCAGGTGGCTGTCATGTTCCTTACTACTTTGGCTCAGGTTTATCCCTCCTGCATCTCGAAGATCAGCGGCTCAGGTCTTGCTGAAATCCTGCAGCTCATCCATTCGCCTTTGCTTCAGGGAGGGGCTCTGAACGCTATCATAGACTTCTTCCACGCTCTGGTGCTGACGAAGGCGGCCCCTGTGGGGTACACGGAGCTGCTGAAGCAGCTGACTGCGCCCATTTACTGCTCCGGCGCAGCCGCGGCTCCGACGTTACACAAACAGGCCTATTACTCTGTTGCCAAGTGTGTGGCAGCCCTCTCCTCAGCCTGCCCCAAGGAGGCCCCTGCCACAGTGAACCAGTTTATCCAGGATGTAAAGACCCCCAAGTCCAGCTCTGCTGTGAAGGTGCTGGCTTTCCTGTCACTGGCAGAGATGGGGCGCACCACCAACCTCAGTGCTCAGCGGGAGCTCAAAACTGTCATCCTGGAGGCATTCACATCCAGCAGCGAAGAGGTGAAATCCGCTGCTTCCTACGCGCTGGGGAACGTCAGCGTTGGGAATCTTAAGGAGTATCTTCCCTTCATGCTGAAAGAGATTGGAAGCCAGCCCAAGAGGCAGTACCTCCTGCTGCACTCTCTGAAGGAAGTGATCAGTGCCTCCCCGGCCGACGGCCTCAAACCCTACGTGGAGGATATCTGGGCTCTGCTTTTCAAGCACTGTGAGTGCACAGAGGAGGGGACGCGCAATGTGGTGGCCGAATGCTTGGGGAAGCTGACTCTGGTGAACCCCTCCGAGCTGCTGCCCCGGCTGAAAAACCAGCTTCCATCAGGTAAGGGCAGGGCAGCGGGAGAGCAGGGAATGCCCCTCGTAAACTGGTGTACAACAGGGAGCAGAGCCAGCCTGCAGAGGCCAGAAGGCAATGAGAGCGGTCTCTGCAGTGGGGTTGGAGGAGCACTGGTTGGCACAGGAGGCAGGAGAGTGTTAGCACAGGGACTGCACATGGAGAGTGTGTGGGAGAAGGGTTTAAACAAGGAGGTTGGTAGGACAAATCCTGTTCTCCTGTCTCTTCAATGTGTGTGTAATGTGACTGAGAGCAGAGTATGCACTGCAGTCACAGCAGTGAGTTTACCTCTTGATCCTTCACTGTTTTTTCTCTCCATCCTCACCGCAGGCTCTCCCCATGCCCGGAGCACAGTGGTCACTGCAGTCAAATTCACAATTGCAGACCAACCTCAGCCCATCGATGCTCTCCTGAAAGTCTGCATAGGTAGGGCAGTGACCTGGGAATGTGGGAGGTTAAGTGTCGCTGCAGCTCTGGGATCTTTCACACCTATGTGAACCTCATCTAATCCAGTTATTTCTTATGTGTGTTTATCTGCTTTTGGGATTAAAGAGCAACACTAGCACATGGGTCCTCGTTGAATGCTCTCGTGCCTTGCTCTCAGGCATGTTCCATTGATGACAGAGGTCTTTAGGGAGTGTAAGTTCCTTAAGAAAAACAATCATACCCCAACTTCTTTGAAAACCAAAGCTTCGCGTTTGATTTCAGGATGAGGCAGCTGGAATCATGGGGCATGTTTTCATGGCCAAATGCAGGGAAGTGATGTTTCTTCCATTCACCTTATCCCAAATGAAGGGAGGGAAAGTGTGTCAAATGTCTCCATTAGTCTGTGCCTCCGGAGTTACTTTAGCCGAGATGTTTTCAGAAGCAGACTCTTTGGAACATGCTGATTACTTTTAGATACTTCTCAGTCACTCAGCAGGACTGACTGGTGCGGTCTTGTCCCACAGGTGACTTCTTAAAAACTCTCCAGGACCCGGACCTGAACGTTCGACGGGTGGCTTTAGCCTTGTTTAATTCTGCTGCTCACAACAAACCGTCTCTCATCCGTGATCTGCTCCCTGCAGTTCTCCCCAGCCTGTACAACGAAACGAAGGTCCGACGGGAGCTCATCCGGGAGGTACGGCCACAGCCTTCTGGGTGCAGCAGGGCAGACGCAGCGCGCGAAGCCCAGCGAGGCTCTTATCCCTCTGCTGCCCGGTGACGGATGGGTTTTTGTCTTGTTAAGGTAGAAATGGGGCCATTCAAGCACACAGTGGATGATGGCCTTGACGTGAGGAAAGCTGCTTTTGAATGCATGTACACGCTGCTGGAAAGCTGCCTCGACCGACTGGATATCTACGAGTACCTGAACCACGTGGAGGATGGACTGAAGGATCACTACGACATTCGGGTAAGTGCAGTGCCCAAGCTGCGGGAGGGCAGGCACGTCCCTCATGTAATTCCTTCTCTAGGGTCTGGGCTCAGACCGAGCTGGTGTGTCACCACAGCACGGAGTGCTCCTGCCGTGCCACTTCCTGTTCTGTGCAATTGCCACGGCCTTCATCTGGGGCTGTCCAGCTCCAGCTTGACCCTGGTGGCCTTGGAAACACGACCCTGGTGTAGCTGGGTTTATAGGACACTTAACAAAGTCTAAAATAAGTTTCTTCTGCCTTAAAACTTGTGATGTGTCACTTGCTGAGTGTGGCAGTGACCCTGTTAACAAAGAACTAGCATTGTCATTGATGATGGCCTCCCAGCTGAATGCATGCCGGGGACCCCAGCCCAGCTGGGCAGCTCCGGCGCCTGCGTGTCTGATGCACCCAAAGCTCTCACTAACCCCCCTTGCACAAAGGCACAGGGACTCACAGCCCCGTGGGTGCCGCACATGGCTGTGGGGAGAGCGGCCACAGGGCCCCAGCAGCGGAGCCTCACTGCAGGCCTGGGGCCAGTGGGTGCAGCCACGTAATGCAGTTTTCTCTTTCCTCCTGGTGTAGATGCTGACTTTCATCATGCTGGCGCGGCTGTCCACGCTCTGCCCCAGCGCCGTGCTGCAGCGGCTTGAGAGGCTGGTTGAGCCACTGCGGGCAACCTGCTCCACAAAGGTGAGACCCGGGAGCGGGACGCACTGGGGCGGCTTTTGCATGAGCCTCTGCTGCTGGCTGCCCGTCCCTGCTGCTGAGCAGCCGCTCGCCGCACTCCTCTGGTGGGACAGTGCTCTGCTTGGCTCTGTCTCTGCTGCGTGTCCTCTTCCTCCTGCCTGCACCACCTTTTCTAAATGAAAACAGTGCTTTGGGTTTGTAGGTTAAAGCCGGTTCTGTGAAGCAGGAGTTTGAGAAGCAGGACGAACTGAAGCGATCTGCCATGAGAGCCGTAGCTGCTCTCCTGACCATCCCTGAAGTAGAGAAAAGCCCAGTGATGGCCGAGTTTTCATCTCAGATCAGATCCAGTCCTGAAATGGCGTCACTCTTTGAGAGCATTCAGAAGGATTCTGCCTCCCTCCCTCCCTCCGAGTCAATGGACATGAGCTAAGGTTTGCTCATTTACTACGCCACTTGCCTGCCCTTGCTGTGCACTAACCCAACAGATACCCTGACGGGACGAGGAGGTTGAGGACAAGAACACCATCGAGTTGGGCTCTGCTGCAGCAGCCACTTGCAAGTCACTGGGCACTGACAGGAGAAGAAGTCTGGTCCCAGCAGCACCAGACACCTCACTGACTGCAGGGAGAGACACGAGAGGAGGAACTGAACCTTCCCTACGCAGGGGAGGCTGAGGAGAGGAATCCCCTCATGTTTTTAAGGGGTGTACAAAGCAACTGAAATCAAGTGCAGTTCTGCTGGAAATGGAAACTTCCTGAAATATTTCCTTACTGCAGGACAAAGAAAAAGAGTTTAAAATGTTTTTTTTTTTTAACCACTGCACATGCACTTTTACCCCAAACTGCCCGAGGAATGTATTTGTATTGTTTCACTAGGCAACACAGCTGGGAACCAGCAGTCATGTCTGTCATTAGCAATGAGCTCCACAGCCACAGGCAGGAGCCATGCTGCAGGGGCTGTGTGGGGTTACCTGCCTAGCCTCACCTCCCACCATGGCACCAGCAGCTCGTGTTCCTGTACATTTAGCTGCAGATACCTCAACCAGCCGTTTGGAGCAAGACAGTTTGGGTTATAGTACAAACCTTGCCCTAGGCTTGACTTAGCATTTAACACTGCCTTGTCCTTCCCCCTTGAGCAGCTCAGTGTGTTGTGACAAGCCACAAAGGCACAGATCTGTGCTGACTTCCAGCCACAAACAGCAGCAGGAGAGCTGATGCTGTGTTTCGGTGTCACGGAAGAGGGGTGATAACAGCCAGAGGTGTAAGCTCACAAGCAGCCCCACTAACCCTTTGGTGTCTGAAAACTGAATTGTGTGGCTGTTGTGGTCAGCTGCCACACTGCACAGAGGAACCAAGTAGCCTTAAAAGATGGTGCGGAAAGGCCACCATGACACAGTGCCTGTGGCCTTGGAGCTGCAGTGAGCTTTCATTTCTCCGATTATGACAGGGTGGTTGGTGTGAAAAATATTTACAGCGTGTGTTAAAGAATGTTCATTGTCTGAGTGGTGTAAAATAAACCTGTGCTCGTGGAGCTGCGTGGCCTGAACACACCATTAGCTGCCGCAGCCACACAGAGACCAGCAGTACAGCGGCCCGTGCTGCCCCAGCCCTTCCCTCCGGCCATTCACAACACCCACCCAGTCTGTTTTAGGCTTTATTAAATACAGCTCAGAGGCAGAGGCTGCTCTACTCGTTCTCCTCGCTGCGCAGCCTGGCGTTGGGGTTGGTGATCTTGATGGCGAGCTGGGCCGCCCTCTCCACAATTATCTTCCGGTTCTTGGAAGACACGTTGTGAGCAATCTCTGCACAGTACGACCTGGTGGGAACACACAGCGCATGGGGCTCGGCTCCCACAGCAGCCAAGGCAAAGCAGAATTCTTTAGAGCACTGAAGCTCTGCAGAGCACAGAAGTGTCACAGCATGGGAGCTGAACCACACAACTGCCCCCATCACCAGGCCCAACCATCCCAGCCTGAGGCAGGAGCTCAGCACAGCGCAACCCTTCTGCTCTAACTCTTGTGAACAAAGAGCCAGTAAGCAGCAGTTTTTAACAGTGTTAATTACTACTCTTGTTACTTCATTCTGACAGTGCTACACGTGGGTTCAAGCCTGTGCCTGAACACAAGCCAGAGCTCTCCAATCACAGCTTTATCAGCGGTGCATGTATTGAGCTCTCTGCCACCTCTGTCACACTGTGCTTGACCTAGAAAGGCTGCACAGATGATCCCTGAAGTCCCTTCCACCCTGGGATTCTGTGACCAAAGCAGTTTGCCACCCAGGACCCCACAGGTGTGCTGCTGGGGAAACTGAGACAACCTCCATGATCTTGAAAGCAACAGCTTCCCTCGTGTCTGCCTCCCCAGACTGTGCTGCCTTTCCCCCGCAACCCGGCCCCGCAGACTTACTTGTTGCTCATCATGAGCACCTCCAGCTCCTTGACGTTGTGGACCAGAAACTTCCTGAAGCCCGTGGGCAGCATGTGCTTCGTCTTCTTGTTGCTCCCATAACCGATGTTGGGCATCAGGATCTGGCCCTTGAAGCGCCGGCGAACTCTGTTGTCGATGCCCCTCGGTTTGCGCCAGTTGCGCTGGAGGAATACAGAACACATTTACTGCAGGGAGCAGTTCTGAGAGCAGTGTGAAGGCGCTGGCTCCAGCCACGATCCACTGTGCCAGCACAGCCCTGTACCTTTCATGCCCTAATTCACCACCACCCCTGAAGCAGCTGTACCCAGCTGTCCCCGAATTCACATCCTCATGAGCTTCCCCAGTGAGGTTTTACCTTGATCTTGACATAGCGATCAGACTGATGCCGGATGAACTTCTTGGTCCTCTTCTTAACGATCTTAGGTTTCACGAGAGGCCTGAGGGCGGGCATGGTGCCTAAGGGAAACGGGACCGGTGTGAGCAGGGCGGCGTGGCACGGAGGCGAGGCACTGCCCGCCTGCAGCGCCTGTCGCAGGCTGCCTTCCACTCGCGGGCCACTGCGGGGGCTGGCGAGGGAATGGGTATCCGCCTGCAGTGCCTCTGCCTCCCGCCTCCGAAGCTGGCAGAGCACTGAGAGCTCTCCAGATGCGATCCTGGGAGGTTGCCCGCGGCCCCGTTCCCGTCCCCCTCCCGCCCCAAGCAAGCGGGGCTGCTGCCGCCCTCCCTCGGCAAAGCAGCGCCGGAGCGGGCGCGCCGAACCCGCCCCGTCCAGCGGCAGCGCGGGGGGCGCTGCGCCACCCGATGGGAACGCGGCGGTTCCGGGGCTCCCGCTGCCATCAGGATGAATGGAAAGGCAGACACT
>JANRGW010040415.1:42247-54612 GCA_024733675.1 Psilopsiagon aymara | reverse complement strand
AGTCCCTAATGAAGAGTCCCTCCCCAGCATCCCTGTAGGCCCCTTTCAGATACTGGAAGGCTGCTATGAGGTCTCCAGGCATCCTTCTCTTCTCCAGGCTGAACAGCCCCAACTTTCTCAGCCTATCTTCAAAGCTTTTACTAAATCCTTAAATATATCAAGAACAAAACCCCTGAGGAGGGCCTGTGCAGGCAGTTGATTAAGTAATCAATATAAAAGAAGCACTCAAAAAGGGCATGAGTACTACAGAGAAGCTAAAGGAGACTGTTTACTGCTAACTGAGAAGATTCCCAAGCTGAAATTCCCACTTTTTTTGTGTGAGGGACTTAAAAGACCTCAAGGATGAAATTGCTTACTTGCTAGAGGTAGCATCTGATCTTGTACTTCAGACTGAGTACTTGAAGCCTGGGGGGCTGGCAAATTTTATGCCAGTTTTTAGAACAAGAATATCCATGGGATTATAAGTGTGACACCCATGCCATTCATATTTATAGATACTGTAACAAAGGATGAAAGATGCAAGAGTAAGAAAGATCAACTTGGGAAGAGTCAGTAGGATTGTTTTAAAGGTAAAGCCTGGCTGGCTAGGGCTTTGAGCAACCTGTTCTGTGGCAGGGGTATGGAACTAGATGGTCTTTAAGGTGCCTTCCAACCCAAAACATTCTGTGATTCTGTGGTATAAGTTCTGCATTACAAACCTCTTGGAGTTTTCTTGATGGGCATGGGAAAGCTAGCTAACATTTAGATTCCCAAAGGGCTTTTGGTGAAATTTGACAACAAAAGCTTTTGAGGAGCCATTGGATGGAAGTGCAGGGCTTTGCATATTAAGTAGTGGGTTAAAAGATGGGAGAAAAGGGTAAATATAGGAGGAAAGTTGCCAGCAGAGTTTCTGATGATTTGGTCTTAGAATCTTTGGTCTTATGTTGTTCAGTTTAGTAATAATGATGATGGTAAAGGCAGTGAGTAGTCAAATGGGGAAGTTTGCTGCTGTTCCTGTTTCTCAAGGCAGAAAAGAGGGGAGGAGAGTGAAGGAAGTCTGCACAGAACTGCGTGACTGGCCAACAGGGCAGTAGGGGTGGTTGGAGGCTGCATACAGGAAGCAAGAGGTAACTTCAGCCTGGAAAAGAGATGGGTGAGAAAACACAAAAGAATGATGGATGTGTCTGGAGACCTGTGGGTCTTTCATCAGAGATGACAGAGGATGTCTCTGATGGAGATGTAAGACTGTGTTCTAGATGAATATGTTTCCAAGAAAAACTGGAGAAGTACTTGACAGAGAAATCTTTTGGCAGTTATGAAGTAGAGCGACTATGTCAAGCTCAGGAAAACACCCAAACCAAAAAAAACAATGAGAAGAGTATTCGAAGAAAAGTGTAAAATGTGATTGTACTGTTCTTATGATTTCCCTGTCATCACTGTTGGAGGTAGAATACTGGGCCATATTCATTCTTTGTCTATACTGGTTTGGCCCTTGGGTTCTTATACAGTAGATTGAACTGGTAAATTTGGTGTCTGAGATCTAGTTTCATTCATTCATATTTAAGTATATAGAGTGTAATACAGGTTTTATACATACATTTAGCTGTAGATAAGAAAAATAGTCTTGTGTGTGTGTGTGACTAAGTCCTCTGTTTGTTTTCCTTTCAGTATCATTTTATGGTGATAGCTTTGTGGAGTTGAACATGGTAGAAGTATCCTCTCAGATATCCTTACAGTTACGGTTTCGAACAAGCAAGCCACATGGACTGCTTTTTCTTGCAGCTGGGAAGAAGAGTTATTGTTTAATGGAGCTACGTTCAGGATGCTTAGAGGTATAGTCCATAACCATAGCTAAAAGGACATGTGTGGCTTGTATTGTTTAGTGTTTTAAGGTGTTACTTGTAACAATTCTAATAATTATGTTTTTAAAAATGGAAAGATCACAAAATATAATTGATAATTTCAAAAAATGGTATTTATTTCTTACAATTATAGTTATTAAAATTTGACTCTAAATGCCTTTTGAGATCTCTAGATCTTAAAATGAAGATCATTGTGTTCAAAGCATGAGGTCAGTAGAGTCAAAATTTCAGATTTGATGATGTTACTGTGATAGAAAATGGTTCAAATAATCTTTTTTATGCAAGGTAAGTCCTTGAAATGTTACTGTCCTTTGGGTTCTCAGGAGCTGTTGGTCGTAGAGGAACTGCAGAGGAGTCTATTCCCTCTTCTGCAATTATTCAAGCCATATTTATCATGGCAGGTAAACCTACAGAAAATTTTAGTTTTTTTTTTTTTGTTTGTTTTCAATTACATTTTGTAAGTAGTGTGCTTAATCCAAAAAAATAATGTATTAACTACATATTGATATATGATTGTGAAAAATACTACTTTGGATTTTGATGGTTAAAATTCTCTCTCTTGCAGTTGAGAATTAACTTTGGCATGGGGGAACGAGTACTGCATTCTCAGCAAAGATCTCAGCTGAATGATTTAGCTTGGCACCTGGTTGAACTACATCATGAACATGACAATGTCATATTGGTAATTGATAAGCAGGATACAAGTAGTGCAAAAATGCCTGGAATTTTCCATGAATTAAATATTGATTATGGATTCTACATAGGTGGTACTAGTAAACTTGATGTTCCCTACCTTGTTGGAGCACTGCCTAGTTTCCGAGGATGTATTGATGATGTATCATTCAATCAGCTAGACATTCTGATGCCTCTGAGACCTTCTCCTGGCTTTAAAAATGTCCATGAAGTTTCAGTGGGATGCAGTGATGAATTCTTTGCAGGCGAAGATGAACCCATTAGTTTCTTCAGTTCCAGGTCCTATGTTTCTTTCCCATTGTGGAATGTTGATGATGAGGGAATCTTGGAGTATACATTGCAAACCTCAGCCACACGTGGATTGCTGCTTTACCATGCTGGGCAAGCAGGAGATTTCATTGCAATGGAAATGGAAAATGGACTAATTAAAGCCCATGTTGGAAAATTTAGAAGTAGAACCCAGCTTTCTTCCCGTAAGTCAGTCAATGATAGTCACTGGCACTACATCAAACTGAAATTTACTGCAGAATATTTGCAGCTGACACTGGATGAAGAAACTGTGAAAAAATCATTGCCTCCCTACAGTAAGCTGCCGCTTCTGGAGGGGTCTCTCTTTGTAGGTGGTGTAGATGACAGCACAAGATCAGAAGTGATTAAGTTAGAGCTAGTATCAGTGTCTGGGAGGTACGCCAGAGGAGGATCCTTCAGAGGTTGCATACGAGACTTGAAAACCAATTCAGAAAAGAAATCGCTTAAGAATGTTCTGGTAACAAAGGACATTTCAGCTGGATGTGAAACAGAGAGTGCTTTTAATACAAACCTTTCTTTAGAGGTGACTGCGAAGAGCCCTACTGTGAAAGCAGCCCCAACGTTTGCCATTTCCTCTGAAATCTCTGCCTTTCTGGGCAAGGAAGACAAAAGCCACCTTTTAGTTCTTAGTAACTTGATTGTGCTTGAGGGCGGACAAGCTTCACTAGAATCTAAACACATTGAAGTCAACTTAGACTTTCAGAAATTAGGTATTCATCAATCACAAATTCTGTTTGAAATTAAAAAAATGCCCTCTCATGGAAACTTGAAGCTAGATGTTGAACCAGCGCGGGAGGTAAATACATTTACTCTGCAGGACATACAGCTAGGGAAGATTCTTTATGTCCATGATGGCTCTGAGGACACTTACGATTATTTTAATTTTTCCATTTCTAGCAGCAGGGAGAAGATTGTTCCTCCGTATTTGCAAGGAAGTGAGCAGCATGTGTTTAGCATTACTGTCACTCCAGTAAATGATGCACCTGAAATTATACTTCCCAAGGGAAACTTGCTTCTTCTATTGGAGAACTCAAAGAAGCGTTTGACTAGTGATCTGATTAAAGTTCTAGATAAGGATACAGATCCTGTTGGTCTGATTTTTTCAGTGCTTGGAAATCTGAATGCAGATGTAGGGTATTTAGAAGATTCAAAGCATCCTGGAAAAGCTATTACTACTTTTTCTGATGAGGACTTAAGAGAAGGCACTGTTTTCTTTGTCCACACAGGTGTCAAGAACTCAAGGATTGTTCTGAGGGCAAGTGATGGTGAGAAGGTGAGCAACACTGTTGTGTTACGCATCATGGCAGTTCCACTGGATTACAGAATTGTTAACAATTTGGGAATAAAACTACTCCAAGGTGTTACAGCTCTGATCACACCTAGGCATCTGGCAGTTGAAACAAATACCAACATCCAGGAGCTAGAGATCCGCTATGAGATCACAGAGCCTCCCCAGTTTGGGGAAGTCCAAAGGCAGCATTCAAGAGGGGAATGGAAGCGAGTCAGCTCTTTTTCTCAACGCTCTCTTGAGCGCAGCCGTGTGAGATACTGTAGCACTTTTAAAGAAGTACAGCTCGGAAATGTTACTGACCAATTTAAATTCAAAGTTAACATAGGAAACAGAATGAGTGAAGAGCACGTGTTTCCAATCAAAGTGAAATGGTTGAGATATAGTTTATCGAAGCATGCTCCTCTAGAAATTGAAAAATCAAAGTACTTGAGTTCAGATAATCTTTTTGCTGTGATTGTGGATCTAGAAATACCTGAAGATGAGCTTAATTTTAAATTGCTATCCCTACCAAAGAATGGACAGATACTACTTAATGACCAGCCTTTGGAAAAAGGTTCAGTCTTTAGCCAGAAAGATATTACTGATCAAAAAGTGACATATGAATTAAACTGCAGATATCATGAAGATAACATTGATTCATTTCAATTCCTCATTTCTACGAAGTATCTGGAGTCAAATATATACAGCTTTGAAGTCTACATCAGATCAGATCTCAGAAACATCATTTTGACTAACAATGGCCTTAGAGTTACTGAAGGTGAAGGAGAGTTAATAACAAGCACAGAGCTGTTTGTGCAAACACCAGATAATAAAACTTTCCAATACAAAATTATACAGTTTCCTAAATATGGGAAATTAAAACTCATTAAATTTTCAGACTCATTTGAAAGTAATGACAATCTCACCACTTTCACTAACAAAGATATAACTAATAAGCGCCTTATGTATGTGCATGACGATTCAGAGACAGTGTTTGATGAATTTCTTGTCAGAGCTTTGAGTTCCAGTGAAGAGTCAGGAAACTGGGCAAACTTGGATCCTGAGGTAGAACCTTTGTCAGTAGAAATTAGATTCAACATTTCTGTCCAGCTGAAGAATGATGAGAAACCAGTACGTGTAATTGATAAGATTTTTAACATAGTGAGAAATGGGCAGCAGTTATTGACTTTGGCAGATCTTTGCTATCATGATCCTGATTTTGATTTTGATGATGGACAGTTGCTATATACTAGACGTGGCATTCCCAATGGAGACTTGGTGCTAACAAATGATACTTCACATAGACTCTACCAATTCAGACAAGTGGACCTGGAGCAAAAGCAAGTCCTGTTTATACACCATGGTGCAGATTTTGGGCGTTTTGTGCTCTTTGTGACAGATGGCAAGCACTACACCTCTTTGCTTCTAGAGGTTAGTGCCACTGATCCGTATGTTAGTTTGGCAAATAACACAGGCTTGTTGGTTCAGAAAGGGAAAGAGGAAACTGTTACAACAGCTAACCTAAGTGCTATTACAAACCAAGATATAAGAAACGATCATGAGCTTACATATGAGATATTCTCTTTCCCAAAATATGGAAGAATATATGTAAATAATCTGTTGATGGATACCTTTTCTCAACTTGATCTGGTTAAGGGGTATGTGACCTACAGGCATGATGACAGCAGCAATTTTATTGACACATTTAACTTTACGGTCCATGCTAGAGATGTCCATCTGGATGCTGGAGTGCATGTTCGCATATATTTGGAAAGTCATCAGTGGCCACCGACGATTGTGAACAAAAACAGTCTCTTGGTTGAAGAAGGAAAACCAGTTAAAATTAGTAAAGGAAAACTGCAGGTAAGTTAACTGCGGTGTTCATTTCTCCAATCTTGTAGCAAGTTTTCTTCACTGCTTTGTCAGCTATTCCAGTCTGTTCTTCAACTCCTTTTAGATTGAGCTACGTAACTGCATTCTGAATGCTTTATTCTGGAGGGGCTGACACTAGCAATCTTCTGTTTCTAGAAAGGAAAACTAGTTATGTTAAGAAAAAGGCTGCCTATATTCTTTGACTCCATTACATATTGATGCTTGAGAAGGTTAAGATTTGAAGATACTGCACCTATGTATTTGCTTTTTGTTGTGACGATTGGTGTTACTTCATGTATCATTCTTAGTTGAGTTGGTGTGAAATGTCAAGGAATCATAGAATCAACCAGATTGGAAAAAGACCTTTAAGACCATCAGTTCCAGCTGTTACCCCAAGACTGCCAAGTCCATCACTAAACCGTTTCACTAAGGGTCTCAGCTACATGCTTTTAGAATACTTCCAGAGACAGTTACTCCACCCGTTCTCTGGGCTGCCTGTTCCAATTCCTGGACACCCTCTCAGTGAAAAAAAAATTCCTAATGTCCAGTTTAAACCTCCTCTGGGGTTTTGTTTCATTCCGTTTGGAACAGCCCAATTAATACTCTCTGAGAATTGCATCCAAAATTTTGAAAACATCCAGTCACAAACTTCGTGAGGCCGTTTCCCTTTGGTTGATACCTTGCGGCACGTTGTTTGTGTGTAGCCTTTCAGCAACCACCGCAAGGGGGCTCTGGCAGCACATTACCGTGTAACTGAAGTCCTCGCTTCAGGCAGGGGTTCTGGGCTGTTGGTTCGCAGTTCTTTTCAAAACGCTCCCATGCCATCTTTATTTAACATGTTTCTGCTTGAAGTATTGTATTAAGAACCATGTAAGCCAAATAAGGAATACCAGTTAATTAGAAGGACAGTGCCAGGGTTGAGAGTCAAAAAATCAGAATTACAGAATTTCTCCTGTTTCTGTTTAAGTAATTTTGGGTTGTGTTTTTAAATTTAAGGTTGCTCATGAAAACAGTTCTCCATCTGAGATTGTGTTCACAGTTAGACAGTTTCCAGTGCATGGATACATTTGGAAATTTTCCTCAGAAGAAAGTTATCTCAGTGCTGACCAAAGGCCGGTTTTGAGCTTCACACAGCAAGATGTTGATGAGGGCAAAGTTCAGTATGTGCAGACAGTTCCTGACCAGCTAGATGACCGTTTTTCTCTGGATGTGACTAACGGTGTCCGAACAGTGAGTGGAATAGAAGTCTCTGTAGACATCATCCCCAGAATGATTCCACTGGAAGTACAGAACTTCACTGTGATTGAAGGGGGCTCTAAAGCCCTAGTGGAAGACTATCTAAAAATTTCTAGTAAACACTTTGTTGGACTCAGCTGTGAATTTATTTTAATTGAGCAGCCAAAACATGGGTATGTCAAAAACTCTCGTGTTCCTGGAATAAAGTTAACAACATTTACCAGAAAACAGGTAACGTGTTTAGATCTGCTCTGCTGTTGTCATGATGAAATCTTATATTGCTAAAAGCTATGGGATAATTTGGTGGGAGGTGGTGAGATGCATGAGTTTGAGTTTTATTTTGGCCTTGTATCAAAAGATTTTTCTGCAGTTGTTAGCTGGTCATTTGGGGTGGGGAAGGAGGGTGCATTGCTGGGATAAACTGCTACTGGTCATACAGACTGGTGTGCTGTAATCACAGTATACTCGTGGGCCACTCAGGCAGAGCTGATGCTCTGGAAACCTAAAACAGATTGTGGATACATTTCAAAAAGAGAAAATGGTGTGCGAATTGAACAAGGAGGAAAGTGGGAAAAAACCCCTTCAGAACATGGTTCCACTCACAGAGAGCCAGTATATGCATGATAAGCTAATTTTCAGTCTTTTAGTTCTAAGAAGCAAAGCTTTTATCATAAGTCGCTGTTTAATATTATGTTCAGTTTATAGATTCCAGGAAACATTGTGGTAAGTATGGGGTATTGGATTTTCCATTTTCCCTTGAGGAGGAAGGAGAAATGCCAAGACTGGCAAGTTAAGATATTCTGGCTAGAAGAATGGACAGATGATGTTTTAGTATCTTCAGTTTTTCAGGTTGTTATATTTTCCAGGTGGAACAAGAATTAATCTATTACGTTCATGATGACAGTGAAGAATTGATGGACAATTTTACTGTGGTAGTGAATAACACAGAATTATGGAAACAAAGCTCGCCCAAAACTGTATTTGTAACAGTTACTGCAGTAAATGATGAAGCTCCTGTTATAACAGTTAACAGAATTCTTCGGGTATGTTTGTCAAAATTTTGAAATGTGAAAATTATATTGAACCTGATACCATTTAATGCACCTTCATTAGCACAGTATTAGGTTTGTGTATGGTGGAATAGTCAATATAATAAGTGGTGGTTCTGGAATTTCAATAAATTAGTGTTAATGAAGGAAGGGGTAGTGTGTATTTATGGAGATTCTAGTCATCATGAAGACCAAGTCAAGTTTGTCTAGGAGGCTGACTGAGCTTTCTTTTAATCTGAAAGGTACATGAAGTCTCTTGGGACTGAGTTAGGGCTTGTGGAGTAGAATGTCTTGCACCTGGATCACTGTTGTCTTTTGGTGTCGTTTGCTAGGGTGTCTTGAGGGCTGTTGATGAACAGTGAAGCTTTGCAAAGAGCCAAGAATAATGTTGGTGAGGGTACCAACATCTCACTGTTGTCCTTGCGGAGCCTTCAGACTCTGCCTCTTGCCATTAAGTGTGCGGAAGGGTCAGACCTGTTGAAACGCATTCTGCTGCCTGCTCCTTTCCGAATCTCCAGTGGGGCAGGACGATAAATGCGAGAGCAGCCTTACTGACGCTTCATTAGAGAATTGACTACACGTAGGGTATTGGTATTACAAAACAGGAATGTTTCCTTCTTTAGAAAATCCTGATAAGGATCATACATTAAATCTGTGAAAATCTGGGGTGTTAGAAATCATCAAAATATTAGTGCAGACACTGAAGCTGTTACTGTGTAATACTGTGGGCTAAAAAAAGAACATGTTTCTAACTCTGTTCCACCCAAATTCCTGAGGAGAATTTTAAAATTCTTGACTGATGCTACCTTTGCCTCCTAATAACCATAACTGGCTTTGTAATCATTCAGTCTTCACAAAAAGTAATTTCTGTCACTTCAGTTTCTGTGCTTCGTTGGATTTATTTATTGCTTTATTTATAGGACTGTTATTTGTTTGTGTTATAATAGCACTCAGTAACCAGAATCAATCTATTGCGGACTTACTGCCTGTATAAACTAAAACGCCCCTGTGTTTAAAGGATTCCGATCTTAGATCTGATGAGTAAAAACAAATTAGATGATTGAAAAGTAGATTTAAATGGATATATAATAAACCTGTGGTCACAGTAAAACAGCTGGGAGGCATCAAGACAAAGATATTTAAGAGTGAGTTTTAAAAAAGCTAAGCAGGGTATGTTGAGGCTACATCCACATGTATTGTCCACAGTGCTGCATGATACAGTTTACACAGTGGTGATACCTAAAACATACATGTAATTTTACATAGTTAATGTTGTGTGTGACAAATGGAGAATGGATTACTGCAAAGGCAATTATAGCCTTGTGTTGTGTATTTAGGCTCTTCACATGAGGAAAGACATAACATTTGAACATTGGTGGTGGTAGCATTGTGTAGCTTCACAGCGAAGGTGGGTGATCTGTGATGATCTGCAGGTCTCTGTGACACAAAATACCCTGCCCTGAGCAAAGAGTGCTAGCAGAAGGGCAGACACACTCGACAAGCATTTGGGTGGTTCTGAGTAAAAACTTTATTTAAAGTATTTACAGTATTTACAGTGGTACTCTACAGACATCAGCACAGCATGCAGTAATGTTTGTCTGGTCACAGACAAGAGGGATTTATGTCCAGTCAGAAATTTTTCTGTGTCTCCCTTCTGGTGCATTGCTGTCATTGACCTGCAGTCTGTTAATTGAGGCCTTGCAGTGCTCTGCAGTGCAGCGTATGGATTTTTCTAAAGATATCTTAAGTTTGGGCTTCTCAGGAACAGTGGTAACAGCCTAACCTCGCTGAAGTTGGCCTTCTCTGCTGGGAAGGCAGTTTGCATACCCAGAATTGGGATGCTGCCTTTGTGTCTGTAGTTTTGCTGGTTATGCATAACCTATGGCTGAGAAATAACCTTTATTTTTAGCATGAGTGGGTACTAATATGTGCATAAATGTTGGATTCATGTGCAGATTGTAACAAAGCTGGCAATTGATTGTATACTGGGAGGAATACACTGAGACGATCCTTCTTCAAACCAAACTTGCGCATCCCAAGTAGTGGGATAAAATGGATTTCTCTTGGTTCTGCTAAATATTTAGATGAGCTAGGCATTCCTGAGCAGCGTGGTACTAGTTGATGCCCAAACAGCCTGTGCTCTTCCAGAACATTGCTAGTGGCAAATGTTGGTGTGTTGCTTTTAAAAAGGCAGTAGCTCTTTTGTATCTTTTGGCAGGTTGTACAAAATGTACGAAGGTTTACATGAGGGCCATTTGAGTCGACTGAGGTTTATCACCTCAGAAATTTTGCAGGTCCCAGTACAAAGAGTTAGAAAGAACTGCTGAACAGTTGAAATACAGTTAGATCATCTGCTGTTGAGAAATCTCATTTATGAGGCATCCGTAACATCCATTCAAACAACCTTGTCTGTTGTTACAAAGGTTATGAACACCGTAGGAGGAGGTGCAGGAGGACAAACGAAACATTCTGGGAGGTTTTTCTTATTTTTCTCTAAGAACAGAAAGTGAAGTTTTTAGCCTTTCCGTTAGAATGTAAGTGCATGAGGGATATATTTCTTTAGAACTATAGAGCATTTTAAGCATAATTTCCTAAAATTTCCACAGGTTGTGTGGTGATTTTTTTTTCCTGGGATTGGAATGAGGAAGGAAGATAGGATCTTTTTAAGAAAATCACTGTCTGGCATTATTTGCTGCATTTATGTATATGTTTAAATACATGGGTAGGGATGCTGTGAAATGACTGTATCCTCCCTTTGCCACAAGAGGGCTGTATTTTCCTAGAATTAGATTAAAAAAAAAATCTAACAAATTGAAACACTGATTTTTTGTTTTTGTTTTCGTAATATCACTCACTTAGCAGCGTATTAAAATAGCTGTGAATATAGAGTGTCTGGTAGGATGCATAGCATGCAAGGAGATACTGATAAGCTGAATGCTCTAAGTAGAGCAGAATGAATTTGCCATTGGGCAAGGTCGTGAATTTTTTTTTTTCCATGCTGTAGAACATGCAGAATTAGTGAAATGGTTCAGCCTGGAAGTTTGGGTACAGTTTTCATAGTGATTTTAAAGGGGGACTTGACCCCACATGTGGAAAATAAGACACTTGTACAGCAATTGCGGTATTCTGGGTGTCCACTTCCTATAGCCCTTTTCAGCTCTTGGATCTCCTTTCAGTCCTCAAGGATCATGTTGCGAGGTGTGTGCAGTGCTTTAAAAAGCATTGTGTGTTAGTGTTCTCAAACGATAGAAATAAGCACTGTCCTAGAAAAAAGCTATTTTTTAACTTTAGGATGAGGAAATACTTCAAACCTCAGTGAGTCACATGTTTGCATAGTCCTTTCTTATGTTTTTTGCAAGTCCTGTGACTGACCTTTTATTTTCTGTTCAGAATAATCTGAATCAAGTTCTATAGAGATGAGTTAAAGGGTCTCAGTACACAACCAGTGACACTGATGTGCTTATGTGGTGCCACTCAGTAAATCAGCTTTTCCTATTAGTTATCATCCTTTGTGCTCAGAGGTAGCATCTTTTATCAGACTTCAATAGTAGTAAATACATTACAGAGAAATACATATTAAAGGAAGGAAATAGCTGTTTCCTGTATGCAAGACTTCTGTTATAATACAAATTCTTTTTCAAGCCTTTTTTCTAACCAGAAAACTCATATCATTCCATTTTAATGTCTCCTTTTCCATGGCACATATTTTGCGACACTGTGGAGTCTGAAATCTTTCCTCTGTTGAAGTGTTGTGGCATAAATCCCAGTGGCTTTGAAAGGTTTCCTTCCATGTTTTTTATTAAAAAGTGAAGTTAATACTTAAGGAAAAATCTGTGATTGCTCATTTTTGGTTTTAGCAGAGGTGAAATGCTCTTTGACAAGGATCACGCTTCGTCTTCAACCATTCAGTGAGATGTTACTACCAGATATTCTTCAATGTAACCCCCATTTTCAAGGAGGGGAAAATGGATGACCCAGGGAACTACAGACCAGTCAGCCTCACCTCTGTGCCTGGTAGAATCTTGGAGCGGATTCTCCTGGAAGGCATGCTGAGGCACATGAAGAACAACAAGGTGGTTGGTGACAGCCAGCATG
>JANRGW010040415.1:29863-42147 GCA_024733675.1 Psilopsiagon aymara | reverse complement strand
TGTCCCTGCCCATGGCAGGGGGGTTGGAACTAGATGATCTTAAGGTCCTTTCTGACCCTAACTATTCTGTGATTCTAAGTGTACTGAGACGCTATGAAGACAGGAAGGGACGATGCAGTATGTGTTTCAAAGCTTCAGGTGAGACTTTTGAAAGCTCAGGCCCTTGAGATTGTACACTGTGATGTGAACTCAGCATAGAAAGCATTGGCGTTGATGGAATGAATGTTTAGGGGTTTCATTTCATGTTGAGATAAACATGCATTGTTGTTAGTACTTTTCTCTGTGATTTGAACTAAAACCAGCGAAGATGAAGAGTAAAATGGGCTGTTGCATATCGTTTCCAAACAAGAAGTTATCCAGTAAGATAGGGATGAAGCTCAGAGCAGTCCCTGCTTGAAAGAAGGGGTTTTGCAGTTTGTGTGTATCTTAGGCTAAAAAAAAATTAATAAAAAAGCGTGACCTTGCAAAGTGCTAAGTAGCTTTTGGAGGTGTTGATTCTGTAATCTCCCACTGGACTAAGCACCTCTGTAGGTTGTTTGGTGCACTGAGAAAGGGCCTTTAGCATGTGTTGTTAGAAGGAAATAAGGCAGCTAAAAGAAGTGTTTCATTTGTATTAGAGATTATGCTGTCCCTAGGCTGTTTTTCTTTTCTGCTGGTGAAAGCAGAGCATATTGAATGCATTGCCTGCTGTGAAGTACATAACACTAATATTCATGTGTGTATGTTGGAAAGTTGCTCCTGTGACTCAGTTGTCATAATAGAATTCTGTTATGTTTGTAAGAGTTTGGATAGTGCCTGGCAAATAGAGCACTCATACTGAAGTGATGTAAAACTCAGGCTGGTGCAGGGTGTGTTTGCCTATGTTATTTCATGGTCTTCGATCTTGAAAACCATTTGCCCACATTAACTGTTCCAGTCCATGAGGAGAGAGTAATGAGAAACCCATCACAGCTGCTAAAGTTGCACAGCAGAAATACTTACTGTTTTCTTTGAGGACTTTTTTCCCCCTCTGATTTTACTTTGTATGCATTTTGTTTATTACTATTTTTATTTTATTTTTTTTTTTTTTTTTTTGCTTTTCTAGGTCTGGGTGGGTTCAGTCACAGAAATAAGTATTGATTACCTCTGTGCAGAAGACAAGGACTCCTCACCATCAGAACTCATATATTCCATTACTCCACCTAGCAATGGGCACTTGGCTCTGAAGTCCTCTCCAAACAAGAGCATCCTTAGTTTTACCCAGGCTCATATAATTGAAGGGCAGCTGGTATTTGTACACAATGGTATGTGGTTTCAAAAGTACCACTTCTGTTACCAAAATACTGCTCCTATTCTGTACATTTTTAATCCTGTGAGGATCTCTTTGTAATGTCACAAAAATCTCAAAGCATTGGTTATGTGATACATGGTCTTGCCAACTGAACAGCAAGGGGTCTGATGGCTGCTTTAATGTATGCTTACCAAGAAACCTTGGTGTATTAGTGATTCTGTTGGTAGCAGCCTTCTTTTGGAATGCAGGTTTACAGAGAAGAACGTTGTCATGCAGCTTTCAGATAGGAAATCCATTTTTTTGACCTTTATAATTGAGAATCTCCTGAAACCTTTGTGGCTTGCTGCAGTGCAGAGCTACTTATGCACTAGCAGTGTCTCAGATACCTGTCAAAGCATAGTTGTGTTCCTGAACAGCTCTGGGCAATGAAGTTACAGTTCATCTAGGTGATGTCAATCTCCCTTACAGACTGAAGGAATTTAGCTTTAACAATTGGCTCCTTTCTGCCAGTGGCCAGAGGTAGGGATCAGGTTGTTCGTGCTGCTGCTACAGAGAGAATGTGTGGGGAATAAAAATAAAGTGGCAGTGCTAGGAAGCCACAGGAGTGAACATCCTAGCAGGGTTACAGCCAGAGGAAGAGCTGCTTTTCTCCTCTTCCAACTCTACTATCATCTTATCTCAGCTGAAAGAAGAAAGGAGATGCTGATGAAGCAATAAAACAGTTCTGGGGAAGAAGATGCAAGAGGTGCTCTCTTCCCAGCCCGCAGGAAGGCTGGAATTGTTTCCAGTGCTCCCTTGGGTGCAATAGTCCTCTCGGTCTGTGCTGTGTCTTCATGGGGCTTGGTTGCAGGTTGAACTTCTCCAGCATCCCATGGTCTGTCTTGCAGAGTGCGTATGTGTTGCTGAAATTGTTTTACAAGCAGCTTCTGGTGCGCTCTAAGTATACTGCTCAATTAATTTGGTCAGGAAATAAAAGATTAAGAGCATGGCAAAAGTGAGCCAAGCTGTCTAAGTTGTTCTGAGGGAGACTTTGACATGTAGAAACTCCTATGGTGTTAGGATGGTGGTAGCCTCAGTGTGAGGAAATGAATCCGCTCTGTATTCTGGAATGGGAAATGCACATCTGCAGTTTTAAGAAGTGAATCTTAATTAATAAAAGCAAGTAGAACAGCAGTTTCAGTTTTCCAGTGAGTGGGAGTATGGGTTGTGTTGTAAATTTTAAATGTAAAATTGCACAGGTGACGTGTCACCTCTTACAGCTGCTCTGAGCTGCCATCTGCCCAGCCTCACAGGCTTGTCCGGGAGGGTTTTCTTATCTGGTTGCTGTCATTCAGCTTTTTATGCCTTTTCTCTTGCCTCTTTTCAGCTGCTCTGTCCCTCATCTTCAGTTTTCTGGTGTGTGCTAGATTCTTTGGCTTCTCCTGGGAGGAAACCCTACTTCATATTCTCAACAGCCTGTATCTACTCTTCCTACTCACTCTAGCCCTTCCCAAGGGGAAAAGCGGTGTCTTCTTGGCTGAGGCAGCTTTTCCATCCCCTGGCTGCTCCTCAGGACACCATAGGTCTTTTACATCTGTACATAGCAGTGGCTTAGGGTCTTCTGTACTACCAGAAAAAGTACTACTGAACTTTGCTTTTATGCCTCTAATGTTGGACCTCATACATTTTTCCCTTCATCTTTGCTCAGTCTTGCGAGTTACATTGTGTTCCTTATTCTGTGCTGTGACTTGCAGATCTCCCTCTTAGTTTCATGTTTCCCCCTTAAATTTTTTGTTTCCTCTATAATCCCTGATTTTTCTGTCACCAGCATAAAGGCAGAACCAGAACATAGCTTTCTGGTCCTGTATTCCTCTTTCAGCATGATACTTCCCCCTTTTCCACCCTTGCTCTACTCCAGGGTGCTCTTATCCTGCCTTCACAGTTTGGGGTCTGCCATGAAACCCCGTCTGTGTTTTTTTTCCCTTAGGGCAGTACTGAACTCTTGCTGATTCTGAATTCTCAGTGTCTTTTTAATGCAGTACAGTCCTCTTTCTGGTGTCCTTTTTATCACATCTGATCAGATATGCCTTTAAAAAGCAATTGTGATAAAGTAATACATGTGCCACCCAAGCAGCATTTCAGGATTTAGTTCTGTTTCTGACTGCCAGTGACAAAATGTGTGTGTGAGTTGGGCAGTTGAGCTGTATTAGTCAAAAACACGAGGATAAGCCTTTTTTTCATAACCTGATGCAACTAGTAGACTCGTCAATGCCTTTTTTTAATGTGCAGCTACTTGTGCATTTTTGCAAAGAGTGAGCATCAGAGAATAAAAGCGTTTAAAATAAAGGCAATATGATCTGATCTTGCAGAACTGCTTTTGCGCCTGGCTGGTTATAAGAGCATTGCCTAGGGGAATTGTTAACTATAATCTCAGAAACCACATTTGATTCTTCTGGTATGCTAATTTGTAGTTCAGCAAGCAGTGCTGATCTTTATGTGAAAGTACATGACACTGTCTCACTTTCAGGATGTATATTCATGTAGCAGTATCCCATGGCTAAGTGCTCCAGACCAAGTAGATGAGTAATGATAACTGCAGCAGTTAATGTTTTTATTTTTCATTCTGTCTTTCTACCTGATTATACGATCTGGAGAGCCTCTACTTAAAGCAGTAAGTCAGTTCTGAAACGTGTATTTTTACAGGAATCCACTCAGACTCTTGGAGGTATTTTGCTATTGCTTGTGCCAAAGTACATACAGGTCCTAAGATTAAAGAAAAAGATGTGCATTTATTATGAGTACACATAACCTCTGAAATAGTTTAAGCTGTGACAACATGGGCTCTTCAGCAAAGATGAAGCAGAGCAAAGAGACAAAGGAAACAACCTGGTAGTTGATTCAGTCATTAAAATGTTATTCTAAATGAAAGAACTTTCTAGTTGGTTTTGTCCCCAGATTCCTTCTTCACCAAAATGTGACTTACTAAGTGCTTTGGTCCCTCCTGAGGTGTGAAGGAGTAGGCAGTCTGGGAGTCACTGTCTCCCCAAATTTAACTTGGTTTCAGCTCCACTATGGCCAGTGAAGAAAGAAAGAAAAGGGTGCTCTGCTGATTTACATCTGAGGAATGTCTGTCCTTCAGTGTAAAAGCTAGCCATTAGTTCTTCCTTGGAAAGTTCTTCTTTCTGCCTTATAAATTTATTCTAATTAAGATATAAAAGTACTAGTAAAAAATTGCTTCAGTATTACTTTGGAAATATTTCACTGTAGCCAAGAGCAAAAGAGGTCCTGTGTATGTTTGCATGTTTTGGATGACTGACAGAATAATACAAGAATAAATGTACGTTTTTGTTTTCTATAGGAGCAATGTCTGGAGGCTTCAACTTTCAGGTGACAGATGGTTTGAACTTTGCACCTCGCCAGATTTTTAGCATAACTGCTCAGACACTAGTCATTAGCCTGGAAGTGAACAAAGGACTCGGTGTCTTCCCAGGTCTGTTTTTAAAGATTGTGATTTCGTACACTTGAAAAAGTTTCATATGTGCAAATATGCATACATTTTTCAGATAGCTAGCTGGGTAAACTATAGAAAACTGTACCTTGGAACATCTATCTGTCTGAGTTTTTAAAGAACATTTACATTTTCTCAAATAATGTATTGCTGCTTTATTGTCTTACGATCTTTAATGTGCTAGGAGTAATGGAAATTGGCAGTGAAATATGTGAGCACAGTGACAACTGCTCTGTCCTCCTAAGCTCTCAGCATTTCCCATTCATATTTGTTTAAAAGCTTGGTATTTTATTCATATATTTAGAGGTGTCTTAGCTGGTTGTATTTTGCCTGGTGAAAGCAGAGCGAAGCTTGTGTCCATAGGATTGTGAATAGCAAACATAAACTCGCCAGATTGCTAATTCTCTTTGTTACTGTTTGAGCTGAGTTATGGACAGCAGCTTAGAGTCACTGATTAATCAGGAGGATTGAAGCCTTTGATTCCTATTTGTGCATTTGTACTAGTTGGTTCAACAGCTGAGTATTTTTTTGGTGAAATCCTACCATGCAGGAGTTATGTGTTAAGAGAGTCTCACCAGAGCCATTTACTACTTTGCATTGGCAGGAGTAATCTCTCATTGAGTTAGTGATCTAACATTAATTGCAGGACTAAAGGAAAAATGAAGATTAGTTTTCTCTCAGCAGAGTCTTACATTACACTTTAATATGTGCTACCTTCTTTTTTGCTCTGAACATCTGTACAGTGAGAGAGAGACTGAGAGTTGTTAAAGCTTTATAGGTATTAAACTATACCTTGAGTTACTAACTTGGTACAGACGAGGAGCACTTTAGTTTCTTAAGCTTCTCGGGTATAAGCTGCATAAACACAGGCTTGCAACAAAAGCTACTTAAACACAGGCAACAAAAAATGAGATTGTAGCAGCATGATCTTATAATTCAGTCAGTATAAATGGGATTCACATAAATCCACTTTAAAAGCTTATTGATCTATGATTTGGTGTGCAAGGTTGCCTCAGGCACAGGGATTTGTGGAAATTCTATCTTAAGTCAAAAATAATTGTAAGAAAATTATTCCTGATACTTCCATAGAAAGCAAAGACTCTAGGCTATCAATCTGTTCTCTAGTTTGCAAAGTACAGTATTTCTTTTCAGTACTGCAAGCTGTGTTCATGTAAGCCCACAGTTTTTCCTGAATTCTTGCTTACTTTGGGTTAGCAAAACTCCTTTTTGGTGTTAAGAAGTATTATTAGCTTTTTCATGTGTTGCTTTAGGATACTTTCTAAAGACATTCTGGAAGTGTATGGGCTTCAGCCATACTTGCTGATCATGAAGTGACTGTTACAGCAATGGTGCTGCCAAACGGTTAATACACAGAAAAACAATAGCCAGTGTCCTGTTATATTTTATAGCACTGCAGGAAAAGTTAATTTTGAGACAACTTGAAAAATTGTCTCTCTAGGGAAGTAAAAATTGAAAATATCATGAAGAAGTTGCCATGTCTTCCTGACTGGGTGTTCTCTCCAGTATATTGTTCTGTGATTTTGTAAGAGCATGCACTGCAGTCTTCCTTTGTGTTGGAAATACCAGATTTGTTCATATAATTAATGGATTTTTTTTTTTTCTGTTTAACAGAAGCTTGTTTTATTCGGTGTGCTCAGAAAGCTGACTGCTAGGTAGATTATTTTTTTCTTATATATGCTACGCATCTAAAATATGAGGGTTTGCTTTCTTCAGGGAAGCAGTTGCTCAAGGAAGTAATGAACTGGGTTGCTCTTTGAGAAGGAAAGGCAGCCTTACTTGTAGGTATTCGTGAGCAAAGATTTCTGAGCAGTCCATAGATGAGATGATTCGTAACTGTTTAGGAGTAATAGGCAGAATGATCATTACAAAGCACTTTCCGAATCTTAGGCAATCTCTGTAGGCAATTAAAAATGGGTACTAAAATTGTTAGGTACCAGTGATGGCCTTTCGCTATCGTATTTTACTTGTCTGGTCCTTCTGTACATTACCCATCCTTGTTGTGTGTCTTCCTCCCCGTCTCTGTTCATTTTCCCTGTGTTTGTGTTGGATTGCTTTTGCCGCCTCTGTGCTTCCATGTTTGGGAACAAGGAGTCAGTGTTCTTACTTCCCTTTCATTCACCCAGTCTGTTGACTCTCTCCGTTCAGGTGTCAGATCACAGCAGAGCTACTGCAGGTGCTAGAAAAGGTTCTTAAGTCTCAGGACAGAAGTGGGTGAAGGAGCAGGTTAAGTTTGGCAGGGGATCTCATTTTTGCAGGGAAGCTTGGGAGACTTTATTGTCTGTGACCCTAGACTGTATTTCATCTTGTGTAGCGAGTGACATCTGCACTGTGATGGTGGTGGTATGGTAACCTGGTGCTGTTACGAAAAACTGGAGTGGTAACTTCCATCACTGCAGTGTGACCATATTTGGGAGATCTGTCTTACTTTGTTAAGGCCATGGGACCTTATTTGTGGAAGTAGGAGGTTATTGAGAAATGACTGTGTTGGCAGATGCACGTGGTCTGGTTAACTGTTGCTCTCAGTTGTACATTCCTGATCACATCTGCTGTACACACAAAACAAGGTCATGCTTCCCTCTCTGCCTGTCACGCAAAAAAGGGAAGAGAGAGGAAGAGGAGGGAAACTCCTTGAAATTAGATACACTGTGGAAGAATTTTTCTTGAGCTGCATGTCTGCTTTTCTTTTCAAAGCAGTACAGACAAAGAGGGGCATAGGAAGCTAAAAAAGGGAAAACAGGCAGAGCCTAAACATCTCATTTCATTGTAACAACTCTATTTCAAAGTAGATGTGATTTGAACCAGGGCACAAGTGCACTCAAACAGTCAGAATCCTGATGTTACTAAAGGCTTGAAGAACATCACCATTCTTTGGTTTGCTTACTATATTTTTTTCTTCTGATTATTACAGCAGGAAAATGTTATTTTGTGTTATTCCTATAAACATTATGCTTTATTGAAGATGGATTGATAATTCAGACTTCCAGGATATATACTACTAGCATCTGAAATTATGTATTAATACCTATAAAAGCTTCTATCTTAAGAAAAAAAGAAGATGTAAAAATGGAGGCAAGAGTAGAAGCAGGGGGAATAGGATTATGGGAATCTATTGCTCCTCCAAAAGTATCATTAAACATGTACCATGAAACAGTGCATCAAAAAGAGGACAAATAAACATTTTTTTTCTTTCGTTTCATTTTGTGTTTTTTGTTAGGGGATTAGTAGGCTTGGTTTTGTCAGCTGTATCAAAATTTATTTTGTTTGACTGAATGCCAGAAAGCTCTTTATAATTTTTATAATATTTAAACCAGAAGGTACTGTTTATGGTGCTATGTATTAAAAGGATTTTGTTACCCCTCAGTCTCCATCCATCTTAATAATACATTATTTTAGTTCAGGTCATTATTTCTGTGAAGTGATGTTTTTCCTAATGTGTTTAATTCAGTATTTATGTTTTAATTTCATTTAATGAAAATCTTCTTTCATATTGTTAAAGTGTGGTTCAAGCTGCCAGTAATAATTGATTTTGATTTGTATGTTCACTAGAAAATTTGCTGTGTTGAGGCTTTTCCCTGCCAAATCACCCTGCCTTCTGTGAGCACCCGGAATTACCAGAAACAGTGGTGACTGGAGTTTTAATTCGGTTCTAGACATGTAGTTTAGGAACAGGGATTCTTATGCATGCTATATTCTTTACTTTGGGTTGTTTTTGCAGAACCTAGTGTTTAGCAATTGCATGTGCTGAAAAGAACTGCAGTTTCTTCATTTATTGTAAAACCAAGGTACATCCTACTGATGGACTTTTGGATTGAAAAAGTTGTAGAAGAGTTGTAACCAGAAGGTAACTGTAAAGAGGGTAAACCTGCTAATCTTATAAAACATTACTAAAATGCTGAGTAGAATAGCTAGATGAGAGGGTGAGTTATGCATACAAAACTTGCCCTTTGGGGCCCTTTGCTCTTTCAAATCTGTGTTACTTATAATTGTCATTTTTTAGGTTCCAGGAAGCCTATTTCACGGCATGATCTGAAAGCTGTAACCAGTGATGTGACCAATGCAGGAAACAGAACTATAACTTTTATGATTGTAACTTCCCCAAAACTTGGAAGGCTGATCAGAGTAAATTCTGATAATACTACTCAGGAAATCCTTAGTTTTACGCAGTCTATGGTAAGCATTTACTTTACAATATGAAGTTTGGGGGTAGGTTGTTACTTCAAAGGGCATCTCAGTTGCTTCTTCTTTGTCTGTCATTTATATCTGTTAAATAACCAGGCATATGTGACCCATCAGTGCAATCACCCAGATTTGCTATGTCATTAAATATCTGGCATCTAGTAATGAACACAGGAGGAGCCTTTTTTCTGCTCTACTTGGATCCTAGCAGGGTCTTGGCAATTTCCACTATTTTGCTTGTAACAGTATTTTTCGAAAAGAGCTGTACTGGTGCCATTAACCAGCAGTCTGAGGTTGGAAGCTTTAGATTTTGGCAGAAGGAGTAGCCTTTTGATTTATGAAAAGTCCAAGTAGGAGATTAATTTCAGCTGTGCACAGTCCTCATGGGTGTCCCCAAAAGGACTTTTATTGACTTGATTGGCTGTGATATTAAGTGTTTAAAGAATCTTAGCTGTGATACAGGGACTCATACTTGAACAACTGAAACGTGGCAGCTCATGTAACTTGATGGAAAACATTCTTTTGCAACTGAACTTTTGTCTGTGTGCAGAATCTGAATATAACTGTGAGCTCTGCATGCAGTATGTTATTCTCAGAAAATCTAAGGGTAGAAATAAAAGGAGTTCAATATTAGGAAAAATTAAGAGATAATTTGGTCTTAACCTACATTTACAGATTTTAAAAGTGGCTATTTGATTAGTGTATTATATGAAGGAATAAGAAAATCTAGAAATTGAAACTTGACCAACAAACCTGAAATAAAGGCTGACATTCTTGTTAGTTATCTTCAAACTTTGAAACAGCTTGGTGAAAGACTGTGGTGAAATGAATCTCCACTTGAACATTATAAATGAAGGCAAACACAGATTGTTGTAACCCCATTGTAAAAGTGTTGTAATCCCATTATGATACTGCTCTTGCTGCAATAGTTGCCAAGTTTTCTTGTATGTTTTGATGGAGATGAACTGTATGATGACAATGTTCCCTTCTGTTCCTAAAATCTGTGATTTTTATGAGTATTAGGTGAAACAGTTAAGTACATCAGATAGAAAGTCTGGAATTTTACACTTTTTGCTTGTGGGTATGATCTTTACTTACGTTTATCAGATAGTGCTGTGTCAGAACATAGCACTTAGTCTCTATGGCTTTAGTTCTTACTAATGTAGACCTAAATTTACTTTGATCTTTGTAAGTTATGTGAGGATTTGAGCTGCAATAATGTGTATGCTTTTGTTCTCCGTCAGAGGTATTTATACTGACCATTTTTACTTCAAACAAAGTAGAGCTAAGTGACTTACTGCAGGTAGAATTAACATATCCTAACCAGCATGCTATTTATTCTGGTACAGAATGAGTTATGAGGGGGAAAAGAGATCCTAAATAAAGCTTTCACTATTTAGTGTGTTGTAGGCACATGAAACGATGACATTGATCTTGCAGACATATTCTCTATCTAATGGACAATAAGACATTAAATTTCTTTTTGATAACAAGAAGAATCTGATTTGTATTGAAGATACTAGTTCTTTGGGTTTTCAGTGACTTAATTCTGTGTTAGGGAACTTGAAATTTCACTTCTGAAAAGTACTATGCAGCTAGCTTATAAAGGTTGTTGTCAATTTTGCTATGATTCTTAACTCTTTTACCCTGTGCCCTGTGGCTTATTGCTTAATTGCCAAAAAAACACTATAATTGAAATCACTGTTGCATTCCAAGAAATATTTTCACGGACAATTGTTGTTCAGCCAACATAAGAAAATTAATTCTGCATTAAACACACTTGAGTAACACAGTAGTTTTCAACATGATGTTTGGGGTTTTTTTCTCTACCAGTACTTTCTGTGGTACCTTGAAAGTCTTTTCATCTTGCTCAAGCCACAGTTTCTTTGTTATATTTAAAATCATTGCAGAGGTAAACACAGAAATCCTTACCAATCCCATTCTCTTCTTATCCCAGAAGCATGGTCTTGCAACTGAAAAAAAACGCACAAAACAGCTTATTAAGATTGATACTAAACACTATTGGATTTAAAGAATGTGTATTGTGCCTGTTCTTGTTACAGGTATTAGCGTTCTCCAACTTGAAGTCCTAGATATATTGTTTGGGAAGTTATCCTGAACCAACATGTCAATTTAGTATCAATTTTGTTTGTTTTGTCCTACAATAGCCATTAAGAATTAAATCAGAATAGGGAAAGTATTAACCTGGAGATGTGCGTATAGGATTTTATCACATCAGTCTGAATTTTTTAGACAATGAGATGGGGTGGTTTTGAGGCAGCTGAGAAAACCGACCCTGAAAGCCCTGTTTCCCTAGTGATCTCAGAAGGGTCTGTTGCAGTAATTTCAGGGTTAGCTCTCTCTGTAGTCACAACTCGGATTCTATACTGCGAAAGTGCTTCATCTATGATAGTAGGGGGGAGGGGAAGGGTGTTTTCTTTTTTCACACCTTTCAATCGTATGTGATAGGAAAACATGGTAGTGAGTTCCTTCAGGGTGTTTGCAGCTTGTTACGAATAGTGAACTTAGAATCAGCACCAACTGAGACAGGGATCTTTCTGGCCATTATAAGCTAACACATGAAAGTCAGGTCAGTAGTTCCCTGGGAAGTTGCCAGGGATTTAATAGGTATAGCTGTCTTCTCTGCAGGCCAGTGAATGAATTATCAAGCAGACACTGAATCTACTGGATGAGCTTTAGTAAGAGTTCTGGTCTTGCTTTTATTAGGAATCCTATTGCAGTTTCAGTGTATTATGGTATTGATCTTAAAGTGTAGGTGTAGAATGAGAATCGTAGTCTGAAAATTCTGCCTTTTGATTTGGGGCCTAAAGAAGTAAATGGTTGTATCTTGTATAAATATGTGTTTCTCTGAAGACTGACTACAGCATTTTGCAGTACTTTGAAGCTTAGACAGTCATGATGGGATTGATAGGATTCTTTTGAGTGTGATGATCTGCAAGGTCAGTGAAGGCAGGTATAGGACAAATCAGTTTCATTCCTGTCTCTTGGGAGTCCCCCCTCTTGCTGTGATGCAGGGATTTCTCGCTAAATAATCTCATCTGCTCTCAGTTATAAATGAGATTGTATTTCAGTGGTCATTGCACCTCCTTCTGATTTCCATAGTCTCTTACCAACTGTATTTCACAGAATCATAGAATAGTTAGGGTTGGAAAGGACCTTAATATCATGTAGTTCCAACCCCCCTGTCATGGGCAGGGACACCTCATAATAAACCATGCCACCCAAGGCTCTCTCCAACCTGGCCTTGAACGCCACCAGCGATGGAGCATTCACAACTTCCCTGGGCAACCCATTCCAGTGCCTCACCAC
>JANRGW010040415.1:14895-28549 GCA_024733675.1 Psilopsiagon aymara | reverse complement strand
AAGTGAGGTCTCACAAGAGCAGAGTAGAGGGGCAGGATCACCTCCCTCAACCTGCTGATCACGCTCCTTTTGATGCAGCCCAGGATATGGTTGGTTTTCTGGGCTGCAAGCACACACTGCTGGCTCATGTTCATTTTCTCATCGACCAACACCCACAAGTCCTTCTCTGCAGGGCTGCTCTGAATCTCTTCTCTGCCCAACCTGTAGCTGTGCCTGGGATTGCTCCGATCCAGGTGTAGGAGCTTTCACTTGTCATGGTTAAACTTCATCAGGTTGGCATCAGCCCACCTCACAAGTGTGTCAGGGTCCCTCTGGATGACATTCCTTCCCTCCAGTGTATCAACCGAAAATCACATTTTCTTATTTAAACAGAACAGATTTTAGTGGCTATTTCTGCAGTAGGTAGTAGGTTTTGCCATGTCTGCTTGCAGACGTGGCAATACCTGCACCATATACCGCTGTGAAGAAGAGGAAATCATTCACCCAAACTGTGTGAACTTTGACTGACAACTTATTTTTATTAGCTGGTGATAAACTTCAGTAAAAGCAGCACATGGAAAAGTACTCTTGCCAACAACACAGTAACAATACCAGCTGGTCTCAGCTGTGTACTATGGTTAACATGGAGGTTATTGTCCTAGAAGATTCATATTTGCATTTACTTATGACCTGAGTACTGCTGACTCTTCCTACATACCACCTCTGCTTGACACTGCAACTATTTGATTAATATAGCACAATGAAATCAATTAGTTCACACTGCTGTATTTAATGCTAATGATGTGATATTTCTCATGCACACATGTTTTAATTGCCACTTTTTGGAATCTTTCCAATGATTACATAGCGGTGGAGGGGGGAAGAGGAGCATACTATGTGTCAGCCTTTCTTTGGAATTGTATGTAAAAATCATATTTTAGTCTTCTCCAATAAGAAATCACTACTGATCTCCAGATGAATGTAAGAATTAAAGGATCAGTTAGTACTTAAAATTATTACAAACTTACTGGAAAGGCTTGAATAATTTCAGTTTGGAATATACACTCCTGGAATTATGGAGATTTCTTCTGTATTTTCGCTAATTCTAACATCTGTGAGAACATTGTTTTCAAACAGCGGCATGAAAGTGAGCAGCAAAGACAACTTTAGAAGAGTTACTCTCAAGCTGCTACATAATTGAATCAAGACTCCAATTTAATGTTTTAGGGAAAATATTCAGTTTGATTTTACTCAGTGTGTATTATAGTAACTGCTGGGATATACTAACCATGTTATTTTTTGTATTTGCCTATTCATAGTGAAATATCTGCATCAGAGTCCTTTTCAAGCCTTCAGTCTTTCATGTGCTTTTTCAGGACAATGAGTCCAGATCCATTGGTATCCTTATAAAGAAAAAACCCTAGATATGAAACTCTAATTCATTTAAAGTACAGTCCAGCTAAACTCCTGTTTGCCATTGCTAGTTTGAGATAAATTTCTCTGTGGCTTCCCTTCACCTGAAACAGGTGGATGAAGGTGTGATCATGTATGAGCACTTACATGCCGAGTCAGCTGGCTGGAGTGCAGAAGATTTCTTCACATTTACTGTCTCCTCTCCTCCGTCGTCTCTGGACCTCCAGGTGTTCCATATTGTTATTTCATATGAAATTACAAGGCATGACCAGAACAGTCGTCTTCTGGCAAATACAGGTAAAGACACTGTACGGTTTGGGCTCCAAATCTGTTTTGATCTGTCAGGATTTTAATGAATAAATGTGAAAAAGCAATGCTACTTTCTCATCTGTAACAAATGACTAAAATAGTTTTTTTAGTGTACTGTAGTGTAGACAGTAGCTTGGAAGCCTGCATCTTTAGAAATGAGATTAAGTGTCTGCATTTGATCCTTCCAACTGCTGTATTCTCCATTTTGCTATATGGTGGGTGTAAAGCTTTTGGGATATAGATATTTCTTAATGTATGCATCAACAGAAAATCTTGGCTCATGTATGTGCCTGTATTTTAAAAATAGTGGTAATGTATTTTTAGCCATGACATACGGAAATCAAGGATATCATGAAGGAGAATCCTTACTGAGCGTCATCAGTGTTTGGTATCTAATTTCTGAAACACTGCCATTATAAAATAGTCAATTTCTAAGGTTCTCTTTACCTTTCTGCTAGGTGCCACAGTCCAGGAGGGAGGTAGAGTATTGATCAACAGAACAAATCTAGATGCTTCAAATCTATTGGTTAAGCTTCCTAAGGTGCACCGCTCCACATATGAAGTCTGGTATCAAGTTGTATCTTTACCCCAGCATGGCGTGGTTGTTGTTGGAGAAGGAAACATTACCAAAGAAAAACCCAACTTCTCCCAATACATACTGAATAAATTTGGAATTGTATACATACATGATAATTCTGAATCACTTAAGGACAATTTCACTTTTGCTGTTTGGTTAAACCTAAGGAGCAAGTCTGTGACAAAACCCCATGGTGAAGTTTTAGAAGAGACATTTAATATCACAGTTGTTCCAGTGAATGACCAAGCTCCAGAACTGAAGACTAAAAAGCTGCACTTGAAAGTCTTGCAGGGGGATGTGTCGGTGCTTGGGTCAGAGAATCTGAAAGTTGAAGACCTAGATAATGCCCCGGTTGAGCTCAAATACACCATTGTTAATAACCCCGGTAATGGTTATTTAGCAATGAAAAGCAATCTCAGTGTCTCTATAAATGATTTCACACAAGCTGATGTTGACAGTGATAAAGTTTGGTTTGTACAGGATGGAAGTTCATCTTCTGGGGTGTTTTATTTCAGTGTGACTGATGGTAAACATCGCCCTTTATACAAGCTGTTCAGTCTTGAAGTCATACCAATCACTCTTGTCCTGGTCAACCTAACCAATGTTGCGCTTCCACAGGGCCAGACATCTGTCACTATTACTAATGTTCAGCTTTCAGCTGTCACAAATGGAAAAAACACTAATATCATGTATGAAATAACTCAGCCACTCAAATACGGGCACCTGATGATTGGAAATGAAGAGGTTACTAAATTTGAGCAGGCAGATTTGCACTCAGGAAAGTTGTTTTACCACCTGACAAACCTCACTGCATCCAAAGAAGTACTGGAGTTCATGCTTTTCACTGCAGAATGCAATCTAACAGGACAAGTGGTGAACATCACAGTGAAGCCTTTGGTACAAGTTGTATCTGACATGCAGATTTCAAATCAAGCTGCTTATAAATTCAGAAGCAGTGACCTGGATGCTTCCGAGCTAGCTAATTTGACAAATAGCAATCCTAGATTTGAAGTAATAGTGCCCCCATCTCATGGAAGGATTGTAAAGAAAAGGTTTGTGAATGATGTAGTATTCGAAGACATTCAGACATTCACTCAGTCTGACATTGATAGCGGTGTTGTGCTTCTAGACATCGATACAAATATGACAGGCATTGATCTGTTAAATGACTCATTCACATATATACTTAGAGCAGATGCTGTGCAGCCTGCTGTTGGCTTTTTTCAGTATTCTGTTGTGCCACACAGTCCCCGACTTGTGCAAAGTTTTACAACCGAAGTGCCTTCCATAACCAGCATGACCACTTTAAAGATTCATGCTACCTCAAGGGGCAAGGAAGCAGCCCCCTTTCAGAATGAAGAGCCTACAGCAGCACCACAGAAGACTGAACCAACCATGTGGCCAGGTCAGAATCACTGGGGAAATCTACATGAGGAAGGTCCCTTGCTGAATCTGGCAATGGGAACAAGTGGATCTGCAGGGACTAGCACCGCAGCCCAGGGTAATGCCAGGAGTCGGAGAAATCAGGCAGGTCAGAGTAGCAACCCTTGGTACGTCATTATCCCCCTGGTCCTGGTGTCTGTGCTGCTTATTGTTGCTGTCATTTCTGTATGCATTTTGCTAATGTGTCAGAAGAAAGAGAAGACAAAACCACTTGTCAAAAGTCAAACAGACACAGTCCTCAGTAGTCCAGATCGATGTTTGGAACGGAGCTTGACTGTACCCAGCGTTACAGTGACTCCTCTCCTGAAGGGGGTTGAGAGAAATACAGCCTCACCATTTGTGGCAGTGAGACATGAACAGCTGCCTCCTGCAGTAGTTTCTCTCACCATAGAACAGTCTTCTCAAAACAGCTGGTTAAACCTTGATCCTGAAGTGATCCAGTACTGTCGAAAAACAAACCCAACTTTGAAGCGCAATCAGTACTGGGTGTAGTTACAGCAAATTTTGGTCATGCTGATTGATGTAGTATGGAAAAGAAAGTATACGTTGCTCATGAATAATTTGTTCTTCATTAAATTCATTTATTATAGGTCAAGTGATGCACTGTTTGATGAAATCTGCATACATGTGAAATAATAATAGAAGTCTTACTGATCACAGTAGATAAAGTAAGATTTCCAATTGATACTTCAGTGCAGAATTGGGCCCTATAGATATTGACTTCACCCTGTGTGTACAATATTTTTATTTACTGTTGCAGGGGTAAAATAGAATGTTCTGTCATGGACTTTATTATTTTTAATATAATGACTTCTTTTGAAGAACCAAGTTTGCTATTAAAGTTTGGTATTTTTTCCTGAACCACCACTTATATTTGAAGAACTTTAAGCTGTTTCTGTATGTAGTTGCCAGCATAAAGTTGTCAAGATGCTAATCTCAGTAATGTCATTTTAACCCAAAGGCTCTTCCGACACCAGTATTAAAGAAACAGAGGTGTTATTATTTTGACAAGTGTCTGGGACACAGAACTGGAAGTCCAGAATTCATCTCGGCAGTGACAGTAGATAAGGATTCTGGTAAAATACTCTTACTGTGAGATACTTGTTCTTTTTTTTCTCTTGCTTGATACCTAACTGTAGCCTTTCGTTCGTGTCTGCAAACTGGTAAAATGTATCCATGACCCCTAATCCACAGGGCAAAACCTGTGTCTCTGCCAGTCAGGGTGTCAGCTGCATTATCTTTAGGCTTAGGTTATGTCTGGAAGTATCCATCAAAACAACTGAGCTGTGCTGTCATACCAGAGAGGGACAAATCATGGCGACATGCTGGGGGCTTGGCCTATGCTTGCAGAGCCCCATTTAACACTATCCAGCACCTTCAAAGGGAAAAAGATGTCTCTGGATCTGATGGCGAAGCAACAGATAATGTAGCTACTCCAACTCCAAATACAGCGCTCCACCAGCTGCTAAGAAGGAGAAAAATGACTGCTGTTGCTGAACCCAGACCACCTCCTCACGACAGCAGGCTAAATTCTGTCTTCAGTAAAACAAACACAGCTCTTTCCGGAGTCTGGTGGTTCAAGCAGATGACAGTAGAATCAAGTCTTCTGTTCCATACTGTTGTGTGTTGGGGAGATACTTACAGAAACAATTCTGCAAAGAAGTATGTATACCTGTCTGAAGTTTCAGAAGTTACCTTTCACCTCCAGAACATGTGCCTTACACGCTATGACAAGTACTACCTATTCTAATTTTTCTCTGGTGAGAAAGTTGCCCGCTAAGGGAGGATTTTTGTGTTCCTCAGAGTCCAAGCTCAATAGTGAGGTCTCCAGTTAAGGTGAGGTCTTTCTTCCACTGAGTACATCAAAATTCTTGTTGACTTCAGAGAATGAACTGACTTCAAGTGAAAGTTCCTCACTAGCCACTGAACATAATCTGGTTTTGCACTTTTGCATTCCTATAGCTTCCAGTTAGCTTTTCTGTAAAAACACTGTGCTCGGTCCAGGGGTGCAGTCTCAGCACTGCAGTCACTCGGTTAACACTGGAATTTTTATTTTGAGCCTAGGTACTGTAGATTTTGCTTTTATAGAACAGATGTATGGGCCTTTACATCCTTGGTGCTATTCATTTCACACTACTTTATTTTGGATGATTTGTTGTTGATGATGATGATTAGCTGTGTTTATATCATTTATATATTTTAAATTTTTACCTTTGAGGAGGGCCACTTACTGCTGTGTTCTGGGAGCTAAACACAGAAGCAGTGGGTGCAGTCTTTCTCACCTTTACCAGCTCTGCCATAATTGTGGTGCATTTTGAAGCGATGCATTTTTTAGAGCCCACTTCAAGGACAGTATTCCATGTCAGTGAAAAGCATGCGAGCCACCTTTTCAGCTGGTCAAGTAGAACACTAGAGACTAAAGATATGAACCCTTTATATCCTCAAGCTAAAGTGTATTTGAACACTCTTTTTATTTCTCTGTCGTTACTGTATTTTCCTGATGCCAGTATGAGCAGATTTGAATTCAAGCAGTGTAGTCAGTGTAAAAGGCTTAGGGTTTATAGATGAACTGCTGCAGATCTGCACTGCAGACCTCTTCTGCTTTTCAAAAGAAAAACACTGGGACTATTTCAGGAAACTCTCATCTAGAGAAGTGGTGCTGCCAGCCACCACAGGGACACCCCATAATCCTTTGTGGAGGTGCAGCTGTACATCTCTTTACTGTTCTCGAGACCAAATCTGCTACCAGCAAGAACACATCAGTCTCTTCCAGATCTCAGCTGTCAGTAACAATCTGCCTCTGATGCCTTCTAGCCAGTAATGGGAACCTGATCCCTTTACACCTCCTCCAAAGCCTCACTCCAAGAAGGAGTAAAGCGTTATAATCCCTACACTTTCCTGACACTTGAAGAAGCCAGTCTCACATTTCCCTGCTTCTGAGACCTTCCTGTCAACAGCAAAAGAGGTGTCATACTCCAGTGTCTACCAGGAGACCAAGTGCTATGCCTCCAATTCAGTACCAAAATAGTGTAGTGCTCAGTGTTGCTGGAGTGGTGACAAAACCCACTATTGACAATTTGCTAAACGTGTTGTTGTAAAGACAGGTGTGCAAAAGTTGTGGTGCCCTGTGTGCCGTGGGGATGAAGCAGGGCTGCTGTAGTGCTGACAATGGTAAAAATGAGACCGTGAGATAATAGTGACTGAGCTAAAAAAACAGCAGTGCAGTTAAAAACACGTAATAGAATGGGCACTTGCATGCTCTGAGCAAAAAATCATACATGAAAAGTATAGAAAAGGTGGTGTGCTGGCTTTTTGGCTCCAGCTGAGTGGGCTGAACTCGTGTTCTCCAGAATTGGAGAAGATTCTCCAGAATTCTTTTGGCTAATAACAGGTGTTCATTTCAAGTAGATCAGGCATTGTGGAATTATATTTTGAACATAGAGGTTGGCTTTTGTTTGGTGGTGGGTTTTTTTTGGTTGTTGGTTTGGGTTTGTTTTTAATAAAAAGAGACTAAATGCCTAATTCACCAGTGAATGTGCCAGCATTCAGTTTTTTCCCTCGGTGCTACTAGGAGACAGCCGTGCCATATTATGGAATGTTTTGATGAGAACTTCATGTCAGTATATTGTATCAGTATATTTTAACTGACAACTGCATATGGATTTGCTTTAATATCCTATCATAATTCTCTGTGTAAAAAACTAGATCTGATTGCATTGATATAATTCCCTGTGGACAATACAGAATAGTCTCTGGCAGAAGACAATTCACATTGTTCTTATATAGATAGTAAATATGAGGGGCATCAACTCTGAGTGATCTGAGGTAACTGGCTTAGCTAGGAGTCCCACTTTTAGATGGTAAAAACTCGCTGGGGTGAATCTCATCCTGGGTTTCCTAAATAACCAAACAATCTAGAAATTCCTGTCATCCAGAACATTTTGTACTTGCGGATTACATTTGTGATTCCAGGAATGTATGCATTTTTATGGTCAGGATCTGGTTTGAATTTTTTGCTTGTTTCATTTAACCTTGAAATTACGTGCTTAATTCAGTGAAGATGGGGTTTGTGAAGATTCCCTTTCTTACCAAGTGGAGTTCTAAACTGCAGCAGGAAAGTGTCTTGAAAACATATGTAAAATCAATAAAATGTTTATAATCCACATACCTATGTGTTTGTGCTTTCTTTAGGGACCTGTAAAATACTGCGGATGGTGCAAAAAACGCCACAGCATCCCGCTGCCAGTAACAGCATTCTTTCACATTTTCTGTGGTTTTTTTTTTCAAATTGTACATGTGATGAGATCACTATTGTGCCATGCCTGGCATTGTGCCTCTAACATAATGCATGTAGCCAGAAAGTAGAGACATATCATTAGTCATCTGCCTGGACAGGTTTAGGAAGCGATGACTGTAACATTGAAATAAATGCATTGATTTCCACTTGCTCAAAAAGGACTGCACTGGGTTTAATTCACTTATTTTTTCTGTTTAACTGCATGTGCTTGAAAGATTTTAAAATACAAAATTCTTAAATGTTAATACCTTAGGGCTCTTTTGTCTTCAATTTTCATCTTGATCAGCAGTGCACACTCACTGTAGCCTGACCCCAAATACATTGTTCAATCTGATCTTGGTAGTTTGTTGATCAGAACTCAGCTGTGTGTAGTTGTTCTTGTAGCTTGAGATAAGGAACCTTTACTTGAGACGTCAGTGATGGTGGTGGTCCTGAGGGAGCAGCTTCCTCTGCACTGTGGCTCAGTATCAGAGCACAGAAATCTCTGTCAGCAGTAGTGGCACTTGGTCTCAGATCGTGTCTTCTCATCCAGCCCATCTACAACTGAGAAAATGAGTTGGGAGGAAAAGAAAATAGGACAGAAATGGTCATAAAACTGTTGTTTTTTCAGGTATTAAAATACTAGTAAGGGCCAGCTTTTGCTGCAGTAGCCTGTTCCCACGTGCGAGCCGAATTCAGCAGTGAATCTGCTTACATGTCCTGAGCTACCAGACCTCTCTCCTGCTTGAACTGTCCTTGTGATGTTATACTGAAGTACCTTCTGTGAATATTTTTAAACAGGCCGAAAGTAATTGTCCTGGCATATTCAATGGAAACCCTATTAATTATCATCTTCACTCATTTCAAGTTAAATAATTCTTGCTAGAGCTTGCATATTCCAAATGCAGTCCCAGAACAAATGTTCTTTCCCTGCAGCTGGTGAAATGAATAATTTCACATCTGGTTGTAGGGAGACTCTATATGGTGAGATGCTTGCTTTACATGATTATTTCCTCATTTCCAGTGTTGCTGCTTGGTTATTTCTGCAGTAATTATAGAATAGAACAGTTTGGGTTGGAAGGGACCTTCAAAGCTCATCTAGTCCAACCCTGTGCAATGAGCAAGGACATCTTCAACTATGTAAGGTTGCCCAGGACCATGTGCAGCCTGGCCTTGAGTGTCTCAGGGATGGCACATCTACCACCTCCCTGGGCAACCTGTTCAGTGTTTTACCACACTCATTGTACAGCATTTTTTTCTCACATCCAGCTGAATATCCCCTCTTTTAGTTTAAAACCATCACCTCTTGTCCTGTGGCAACAGGCCCTGCTGAAAAGACTCTCCCTATCTTTCTTATAGGCCCCTTTTAAGTACTGAAAGGCCACAATAAGGTCTCTCCTCAGTCTTCTCCAGGATGAACAACCCCAACTCTCTCAGCCTGTCTTTGTTCGCGTGCTGCTTCAGCCCTCTGATTGTCTTCCTGGCCCTTCCCTGGACCCTCATACGTGTCAGTAAGCACTATTAGACGTGAAGTTATTTGTAGATTGGGGATTTAGCTGCAGAAGCTTTGCATGGCATCCTACTGAGAGGGCATCATGTCTCAAATTTGCTGGAGAAGAGCGAAGACTGAGCAGATTGAGCATTAGTATGGAATAGTACCTAGTGTCAGAACTTTAAGAAAGAACAGAGGGAATAGATCAGAGTAAATGCAATTTATAGTATATGACTGATCACACTGATTTGCTCCAGTGAATACACTGTACGTCTTCATCTTGCATAGTAACTTCTAGGTATGGTGCATGAAAGCACATTGGTTAGGAAATTCTCAAGAGAATTAAAAAAATATTTGGAAGAATCAGAAGTTTAATTTAAAAGTACATATTCAAATACATATACATGTAGTTGAATTCTTTAAGGGAGAGGCACATAGGAAGTTGGTTTGAGACATATGAAGCCATCAGGAAGATGTTTTGCTAGAGGAAGAGGTTGGTTAGAGAGCTAGGGGAAGGTAGGAGGATGGGGCAGAGACAAGTCCTCTAGGGTTAGAGGGGGTTTCTCAAGATAGTTTGGAAGCAGACCCAGGGGCTTGTTAGAGGTGACATGCTGGGCTGTGCCTCAGGGAAGCAGGCTATGATGCACCATGCTGCTTGTAGAGCTAGCCTCACTGCCAGAGAAAGGGAAAAGCAAGAGTCACGATGATGAGTTTTGTTCCTATTAGAGAGAACAGCTGTGCTTGGTGGGGGTGGGAAGACTTAGAAGCTCAGTTTGCTTTCTCTTCTGCTTCCCCCTGCAGCTGGCAGGAGATCTCATAGAAGTCAATCTCCTGTAGCATGAACTTTTTGCATGTTTACTTACAAGCTGCCTGTCAAGAAGTCCAGTTGGGGTTCATCAGAACAGATCAGATCGCCAAAATCCTTCCTTATGTAAGCATTGACCAGTCTGGCTGAGCCGAGTTGCCGAGGGTGTAACTCAGATGTTAAAGCCTGTTGGCATGAGTGTTGCCTTAAAAATAGAGCTGCAGTGTTCCTAGTGCCTTAGTCAAGGCGCACAAAGGAACAGGGTGAAATTGCCTGAAGTTTGGACTGATGGTAATCACAATTAATGATTAATGGTAAATCTAGTTATCTGCAGACACTGAAAAGTATGAGTGAGGCAATAGAGGTGTTGATTTTGAGCACTGAGTAAATGCAGACAAAGATGCACCTGAGCTTAGTCCTTGAAAGAAAGTAGCTGGAGGACTGATCCCATTTACGTATGGCTGCACAGAACACTGTTGAAGAGCAGTTCAAGGACTAAGATTAGACAGTTGTAGAAGTAAGCAGGAAAAAACCCAACTGACTGCTTTATAGCATCTCTTAGTCAACCTATATTGTTCATCCCAGGTCCTGTGCTCTCCTAGGAACACTGAAGTGTAACTAACTCTCAGTGATACAAGTTGCTCATTTTCCTTCCCTAAATTGTCTTGCTCCTGGTTATATCTGTCGGTTCATGAGTTTTCCCTGTTGTGTTAATTTCTGGGATTCTAAGATGTCTCATTGGTAGTCCATGGTTGTGAGTGCTGGATCCACCCTTAGGAGCCCAGTACTTCTCTGTATGCTATTCATGAGCCACTGGGGCTCCACCGGTATGTGTTGTGGTCCAGTCTAATCTGAACCCACAGTTTGCACTTATAGACACATCAAACCCATTTCCACTTCAGTGGTTCCCCAGAAAGCCCGACAGTTTCTATACAGTGGGTTTGTAATGCCCCCCAGCGATGCCACCTCTTGGAATGCAGCTGTTTGTTCCCCCAACATCCAGCTCAGCTGCAGCATGCTGTGTGCCTGGCAGACCAGGATCTTTTGTCAGGGTCTTTCATGTCATACCAGGTTATGACACAAAGGGCAAGAGCCTTCACTCTGGCTGGACTCTGCACTGTTTCAGCCATTAGGAAGAGGTCCTTTTGCATCCTGAGGATAGCAGCTGCTCTCTTGGGTTGTTGACTAGTAGAGCTCTGCTCTGGTTTCATGAACTCCCCACATCCACCCTAATGGGAAATACTCAGTCTGGCAGCTGTGAGCAGAGATACTTCACTAAGAAACCTGAAGTACCCACGTTCTGCTTTAAACTTCCTTTTAATACATAAATAAATAATCTTTCTTTTTAAGAAACACAAATCCAGAGCGAGAATATATGAGCACATACATAAATCTGAGCCTCTGCCAGATTTATAAGTGCAATTATAAAGCAGAAGCAATTTTAATAGTTTTAAACGGTGCACCACCTCCCAGGCATTAGAACTACAATTTCTATAGGTGGATGTATGTAGCCGAACGCAGCTTTGCCCATTACCTCAGTGACACTTTCTGTCATTGCCAGTTGTGGATGTTGTCATTTTCTCCAAACAAGTCTGACTGCCAAAGAAGTCTACTTGTCTGTGTTCTGTGACACTTGTCTGTGTTCTGTGACATAGTTTAATGCTCACCGGTCTCAAGTTATCAATGCATGTTTCTTTAGTTTATGGGAAAGTTTGATGAGAGGCTGTTCCAAGTACACAGAATTTGGAACAGAAAGTTTCTGACACTTCAAATGGTTGAAAGTCTTTGTCACACCAGAGCTCTTGAAGCTGGTAAGTGTATTTCAGGCAATACCATGGCTGCTGTTTGCAAATTCTCCAGCTTCTATTGCCTTGGGAAAAAGCCAAACTAACCCTGCATGAATAACTCTGTAGAATAGTTTAAAATAAATAGCAAAATATATTACCCCATCTTCTTCGTGGTTTTTGATGATGATGTGAGACATGGACCCATTTCTTTCTTATTTATTCATGTCATAGACAAAAGACAGCAAAAATGTTGAGGCTGTTTGGTTGTGCAGCCAGTGCAGAGTCCACAGAGACTACAATTGCCTTTCTCCAGCAAGTGAAGAGCAGCTGTAGCTGGACATGTGTTTTGGATGCTGTATGGGGAAATCATCCAGCTGGTTACACTGGCAGCACTTAAGTGCTTACACTGATAGTGCTTAACAAATGCCAAAGGTGGATCTGGCAGGTATCTCAAGAAGTATTCTATTTTCTTGTTTGCAGTTTTCATAGAGTTGTTGTTTTCCTAGTGGGAGATATTTAAATTTACAACTTCTTGTCCCACACGACAATGCTCAACACAAGCGACTAATAGCTTCCACACAAGCATGTGATTTGGAAAGAAGAAGATGCCTGACTCAAAGCCTCTGCAATCTGTATTTGAAGATTCGACAGGCACAGGAAATGGCACAACTGCTCTTGCTTTTGAGGCAGAAACACAGTAATCCTACGTCCTTTCAAAGTAACACAGGTGTTGAAAATGCAGACTGTCACACAGTGGATCTGTAGCCTGGCTGGTCGAAGTAACTTCTCTGTGCCAATTTACTCCTTCAAATCTAGCTCAAGGGGATCTCCCGTAGAGGGTGTAATGGAAGCAAGCATTGTTGGCACCAGCATGTTGTTCAGTGGGTGAAACCCATCCAGTATGTTGGCCAGTGAGAAAAAGGAAGAACATCTAGTGTGCTATTTCACTCCCAGGTACATCACAATGACCTGCGTATCAATCACCTCAGCTGCTTAGTTGATAACATACATCAGTGTTCATGAAAACTGGAATAGTTCTAGTGGCTGGAATCACCAGGCAGTGCCTGCTTTGACTGGGGTATGCTGAAATCAGACTGGCTATTCTTTGGCCTTGTCTTGAATATAAGCATTCAGTGATGAAGTAGAGAGCCCAGCACTGGCAGTTCATGGAGGCAAATAGAATCATAGAGTCACAGAATAGTTAGGGTTGGAAAGGACCTTAAGATCATCTAGTTCCAATCCCCCTGCCCTGGGCAGGGACACCTCCCACTAAACCATGCCACCCAAGGCTATGTCCAACCTGGCCTTGAACACCCCCAGGGGTGGAGCATTCACAGCTTCCCTGGGAAAAACATTCCAGTGCCTCACCACCCTCACAGCAAAGAATTTCTTCCTCATATCCAATCTAAACTTCCCCTGTTTAAGTTTGAATCTGTTACTCTTTGTCCTCTTACTACAGTCCCCAATGAAGAGTCACTCCCCAGCATCCCTATAGGCCCCTTCAGATATTGGAAGGCTGCTATGAGGTCTCCACGCAGCCTTCTCTTCCCCAGGCTGAACAGCCCCAACTTTC
>JANRGW010040415.1:0-14795 GCA_024733675.1 Psilopsiagon aymara | reverse complement strand
GGATCACCTCCCTCGACCTGCTGGTCATGCTGCTTTTGATGCAGCCCAGGATACGGTTGGCTTTCTGGGCTGCAAGCGCACACTGAAGCTGGCTCATGTTCATTTTTCCACTGACCAGCATCCCCAAGTCCTTCTCTGCAGGGCTGCTCTGAATCTCTTCTCTGCCCAACCTGGAGCTGTGCCTGGGGTTTCTCCACCCCAGGTGTAGGACCTTTCACTTGTCATGGTTAAACTTCATCAGGTTGGTATCAGCCCACCTCACAAACGTGCCAAGGTCCCTCTCAATGGCATTCCTTCCCTCCAGCATATCAACTGAACCACCCGGCTTGGTGTCATCAGCAAACTTGCTGAGGGTGCACTCAATCCCACTGTCCATGTCAGCAGCAAAGATGTTGAACAAGACCGGTCCCAACGCTGATCCCTGAGGGACACCACTTGTTACTGGTCTCCAGCTGGACATTGAGCCATTGAGCACAACTCCTTGCATGCAGCCATCCAGCCAGTTCTTTATCGACTGAGTGCTCCACCTATCAAATTTGTGTCTCTCCAATTTAGAGATGAGGATGCTGTGTGGAACAGTGTCAAATGCTTTGCACAAATGATCTGGCTCTAGCCTACACCTTGGCTGCATTAATAAATTAATTATGTTTTCTTGCCACTGTATTTGCAAACCCCATGCGCTCTGGGTAACAGTTGTTGGTGGCAGGTAGGGATGGTGATTGGGGTGTTAATATAATATGGGGGAAATTCAGGTTTAAACCTTCTTTGTCTTTGACTCTGAAAGGGGTCCCACTCCATTCCCAGGAGAGAGACTAAAGCTGTGCGCAGCAGGTGTTCTTTGCAAAAGTAGTGAATGAACAAGGAGAGAGACTGAACCATCCTTTAGGGTCTCTCTAGAGAACAAGGGTCAACACTATGGTACACCAAGCGAGTGCTCTGCCCTTTCCACTACTGCATACAAAGAGCAAAGGAAATCATGGTGCCCTACAAGGAATCCTCCTGGGCTTTCTGGGGGAAACAGCTGATCTGGTTTAGCTGTTATCTGAGTCACCGGCCAAGGAGTGCTTGGAGACCGTGCTGAGTGGAAACTGACCTTGTCTTATAGCCTGTGGCTGGGAACTAACCTCCCTTCCGTGATCCAGACCTGGGTCCTTTCTGAGCAGCTCCAGGCACATTTCACTACTGCTACAAAAACCTTTTTCAGATATCTAATGCTCCTTCATATTGTGTGGATGAGTTTCTAACACATCTTCTGGTGTCTAACTCACCAGCTTGCAATTTCTACTTCTTTTGTATAAAGCCACTGACTCCCTGCGTGTTGTTGTCTAAGCATTCAAATACTCTAGGACAAAAGCACTACATAAATTTTCTTCTCCAGAGAACTGCGTTTAGATGTTAATGACAAGGGTTTTTTCCTATTGTTTTACAAGTTTTCTTGTTTTCAGCTCTCAGATAAACAGTCCCATGGAAATCACATCACGCCTTTGCACTCCCAGGCACAGCAAATTTTCTGACATTTCACTGTCACACAGCAGCTACCCGACAGACACATTTTCCCATTGCTTCTCCAACAATGCTTACTTTGTTTTCAAGTTTTGATTAGTTGTATTCATCAATGTCTGCTCTGTCTTGACAAGTTGCTGCTCCAGCTTCTACTGTTATTCTAACATCCAGTAAAGAACCCAGCTGGCAGCAGATGTGAATCTGCCATGGCAGAGTCTCTTTCTCAAATGTGTACAACACAAAGCCACACTCTTTCTTGTAACCCGTGCTGTTTTGAAACCACTTTACAAGAAGGTATTTTTGACCAGGAAATCCAGGAAACAGCCTTCAAAGAACACTTCCTGAACTTGCTACAGAATGAATGTTTACTAAACGCTGTTTTTAACAGTGCAGGAATAATAATATATGGGTGTGGGGTTCCACTTCAAAATCCTTTGTGATTTGCCATCAGGTTTCTAAGGTCAGGGTATTTCAAAACCTGGTTCTCTATTCATTTGAAAGTGATACAATCAGCTGCATGTGTTTAAGTTACAAAGAGGTTTAGTATAATATTGCTAAGAAAACCCCCTCATCAATTATAAATGCAAACGATGTTTAATAGGAAGCTGGTATAAAATTGAATCAGCTCAAACCTTTCATGCAGTCTTCACAGTAATCTTTTAGTTATGGTGAGGTTGATGCAAGGTGATGACTATGCACTGGGAAAAGATGGCAGAAAAATGTGTTGGTGTAATGCTGTCATATATTCAGTGAGTTCTGTGGGATATCACTGAGTTTCCTAGTGTTGCAGCTGTGCTGACACTCCTTACTCTTGTAAATTGCCTAACTAAACCCACTGATGGTCTAGCACATAGCCCAGAAGTTATCGGTAAGTCTCCTTTCCTTGTCCTCATTAGCAAGATGGTAATTTCTTTAAAAGGAATCACTGGAAAATGAGGATCGGCAAGATGAATGAATTTTAGTTTCCCTTAGATGTGTGTTTTATATTCCCTAATACTGTCCTTCCTCAGGTTCACCTTCAGCTCCTTCACACGTATCTAAAACAGAAAAGCTCTAGCGCATCCTGTGGTTGATTTGGAGCTACATGTGTCTTGACAAACCAGCCAAAATATTCCTATATTCTGGCCAGATGGCTGCTACCTCTTCAAATAGAGAAGATGTTGAATTGGATCTGTTTTTCACTCACCAGGAGATATAAAATTTGGCTTCTTTCCTCTTTTTAACTGCCGTTTTCATTAAACTTGCAAGAATTTAGCATCCTTGAGAACTTCACACCTCTTTCTTTGAGATGGCTCAAATTGAGTGTTGCACTGAAATTGGAGTTGGGAGGCAGACAAGCAGATGGCATAGTTGTATAGGGCTTGTTCCCTTAGAAAGCCAGGCTAGAAAAGAAGAATAAATCAGAGTTCAAAGGACTTTCCACGGTTGCATATATTGAAAGACTGAAATGTGTAAAACAGCTACACGGAAGCAATCTGGTAAAATGATGTATTGTAGATAACGGAAGAATGAGGAATTATATTTTAAAACTTGTTCTGTGATTGTCAAAGGTAAATGCTATTACCACCCTCCTACAGTTCCTCCTCCCTCTCCTCATCCTTCAGGTACTCTTGGTTATTTTTTGAACCTTTTTTTTTCCCTTTTGATCCCCTTTTTTCTTGTGCTTCGGTTGTAGTGGGACAGTGGCCTTGTGAAAAACCTCCAACTACATCCACAAACAGCTATATCTGAGGGAAAAGGCTGGAAGTCAAAGTGGAGTTTCCCTCCTCTTAGAAAGCAGTGACGCTGAACAGGAGCTACAGATGACTGCAAATAACAGTAGAAAACCAGTTCATCCTGATCTGCATTCCAACACTTTAGATCAAAGAGGATAATCTGTGGCTTTAGTGGCTTAAAGAAGTATTATCTCCATATTGCATTTATGGAAGCAAAAGTGAGCAGATTTTTCGGTGCTGATGTCCATGTTTGGTAAAGTAGTTGAAGTAGGAAAGGAACCTAAATCATAATGATTTGGTAATGGGGAATATTTGAGGAAATCAAACCTCTCCCATTTGTGAGAAGACTAATAAGCTGTGATTATTTTGTTTTTCAAAAGAATGACCAAGGCCTGGCTTGATGGTGGCCTATGGAAGGTTAACAGGTAACAAAAAAGAGTGAACTTCAGTGCTGACTGGGAAAGAATTTAGAAATAACATGAAACATTTCTGAGTGCATAGCTTAACAATTGTAAAAACATACTTAGGAACATCATTGTGCATTTGTTTATTTGGAAGTCTTCAAATTAAAGCTGTAAGTCTTTCTAAAATATGCATTGCAACCCAAAGACATTAATAGTCTTAAACAGACTGAAAATTTATGAACTCAGGGATGGAGCCAAGCCTTGTCAAGCAGAAGTGCCCTTGTGAAAGTATGAGGGAGAAAAGGAATGCCAGCAGCCAAGCAAAGGGTTCCTACCCACTTCATCTCCAGGGAAGGCAAAATGAACAGGCTGGCCTATCCCTATGCCTGAGCACATCCTCCTGGGCACAGCACATGGAGTCTGTCCTTCCTGGCCTCTGCTTTCTCCCATCCTGACAATTTCTAGGCTCTGGCTCCAGGGGTGGTGGGTACTGCCTGCCTGAATACATGGACTACTTAGGTGGTGTGATAATTATTAGGCTTTTGCCTATCTCACACCTTGCTCTGAGAGGCAAGCTGGTGCTTAAAGTTCTCCTAAAATAAGTGAAGAGCTATAGTATGCACTTTACCTCTTTGAATTAGACTATTGTGTATGTGTTCTGCTAGGCATTTTGGAGGTTAACTGAAGACCCCTTGGATTTTGGCCCCAATGCACTATGTCTGTTTCATTGCAGATGTTTTTCAAAATCTAGCGAGGCTTTGGTTTGGGATGGAAGGAAAGGGCAGAGCAGGACGGGTTGCTTTATACTTCTTTAGGCTTTTGTTAACTACTATTTTTGTTGAAAGAATCAAAGAACCATCTGGTTGCAGCCGATTGCTGGTGCAAAGCCCAGCAAAGGCAGTCCTTGCAGTCCCATGCTCCAAATGCACAGCAGTTCTCCTTCTTCCTGATGTGGAGGCAGTTTTGGTGCTTCATCATTTCCAAACAGAAGAAATGAATATTCCTTTTCCAAAAGGAAATAACACTACCATTTTTTCCTGAATGAACTTTTAACTTAAAGAGTAAAGATAGACAATGCCTATGACACTGGATAAAAATGTTATAACTACTTTGTCCTGCTTTTTTGCAGTGTGCATGCAGCTTACACTCAGAAAACAGCAAAAACCACACTTCATTTCTCATTTGGGTTCAAATTCCTAAAAGGCTCGTAATAAGCAGCCATCTGGCTGCTGTTTACTGTACTCAGCAAAATAAGGATAGTAGTCTGAACTGTGTGTCCAGAGAATAAGTGTCCATATCATCGGAAATTACCAGAGTAATTGGTAAACAGGCCAGAATCTTTGGTCATACACAGTCTAAGTAACCTTTCCATAATGAATGAACTTCATTTAATTTTTTATATCATTAAACTATGGAAGCTTTCTGTTTTGGTTTGGTTTATTTTGTTTGGTTGGGTCTTTTCTTTCTTTGTTGTTAGTTTTTGTTTGGGTTTTTTTTTCAGATAATTGTGTTATGGTACTTCCTAATGTCAAGTTTTCTGTATTGTTGTATTTCTAGTATAAAGCCCCACAAGATGGGTGCTGCCTGCCTGTCCTAAGATTCTTAGGTGGAAAATAAATGCACTGATCAAATTAAATGAGGCAAAATACAAACCAACCGGATCTTATTCCTTTTAGAAAAAGGTCACTTATCATTCCATCCTCTTATTTTGGATTGTGATGGCTAAACTGCTAGGGTGAAAAGAATGCAAACTATTGCAGTAGGAGAAATAACAACGGAAGGACACTGGTCATTTGCAGCCTAAGTAGTAAAAAGGTGAGACTTTCAAGCATAATAAACCTGATATATCAGCAAAATAAATAAAATCAGGTTTGAGAAAATTATTTTAACTCTAAAATCACAAATTAACAAGAAATTCTTCTGAGAAAGGACAGGTTTAAAGCGTCTTTTTAACCATTTCTTTGAGTGGAATTTAAATTAGATTTAGTAGCTCATTAGTTTTTATGCTTTTTAGAGTTATTAGATGATAATACCAGCCCAGCAGAAACCTGTTTGCAGTCCAGTTAGAAGTGACTCCAAATGTTTCTTTGTTTAATACCCTGAAATACTTGAATTACACAATGACAATAGTGAGAATTGTGTATTTGATGTACATATTCAAAGCACCGTATTTATATATTTGGGGGTTATAGCAGATGTAAGAACCTTAATTTTACTAAAAACTTGAAAATATTTTGAACATAAACTTTGGCTTTCAAATTTGAAAGCAGACTGCTTTCCCCTTTCAACTTCACAGTGAATAATGAATGGCTCATACTTGTGGTTAGTTCTGCCTGAGATCCCTCTGTCCTGAAACTACCCCTTCCAGAAATTACTGCTGGTCAGTTGCTTTCACAGGGAAGTCTAACTTTTTGTTTCATTCATGCTTACTTTTGTTGAAGTTGGTGTACTAATGACATTTTGTATTCTTGTATCAATTATGAGCAACGGATTCGAGGATTCAAGCTTAGCAACATGCAGGAAGCAATGTAAATTTTGCCCATACATTCCTCACATTTCAGTTCAATAACCCCCCTAATACTTTCAGGACTTTAGTATCATCTGCAAAATGTGTATATCTGTGCTTCCTCTGTGATTGTTGTGAAAATGAGGAAATAGATAATAACAGGTAGCTAAATATGGAGATCAAGATTGTAGAAATCCTGTCTTTTAATCCTAACTAGCACTGGTTTAATACATGTCTTTAGGTGAAGTGCTTTAGTGTGTGTGTGGGGGGGGCATGCACACATGTCTTCAGGGCCTAAAAGGGAAGACATCAAAAACCAATGGCTGTTAAGCAACTGTGCCTTATCTTCTGTGTGCCCCAGATTTCTTGACTCTGAGCCATAATCTTCATCTGAACTGATAAAAAGATTAATATATTCATTTTATCTAAAGTATTTTGAAGTTATTTATTTTGAATAAAGTGATGGAATTCAGCTATATTCCAGCCTTGGGAAAGTTTGAGATCATGGAAAGTGGATTTCTGCTAATAAGGGAACTTAGGAGTGAGAATGAAAACTGGGTTGAAAGCAGTGGTCCCTGCAAAGGACTTGGCATCATCCTGGTTTGCAAAGGCAGATGTACAGGCTCAGCTGCACTGCCTTTGCAGCTCACATTCTCACTGCCTCTCATGCAAACCACCCTGGTGCGCAGCAGCCAAATGGTCCTGTGGCCTGCAGTGACACCCAGCCCCTCCTTTCCCAGCACAGGGGGAAGAACCCACCTCTACCACCACAACTGTGTGAGGTCCATGGCTGCTCACGCCTGTTTCCATCCCTCTCCTTGCCTTGTTCATCCTGCTCAAAATTATACAGCTAACTCTGCCACTCTCCTCCTTGGTTCAGGCCACAGAGCCCTCACCTGCAATAGTAACACTCTCTAGTTGAATCTAAGTGGTTCAATATTCCAGGTATCCAGCTACTGCTACTTCCAGTAATGTCTTTTTCAAAGAAGTGTGGTGTACTCTTGGTGTAGTCTCAGAGACTGTTCATTACCCAGATTTTTCTGTGTTAAGAGGGAATTGTTGAATACAGGGTTAATGACTCTTCATGTGCATTAGAAGAGAAATAAAGGTAGCAGCTGGAGAAGGAAGATACCCACGTGTCTGAATCTGTTCTTCTGGTGATTCTCTTCAATGCCCCCTTCCTTGCATTAAATCTGTATTCTCTTCACAGGACACAGCCATGCTACAAGCTCCTGTTTCTTTTCAGTGTGTTTGTGGAAAACGCTGTTTCATTTTGTGCACTGACAAAACAAAAAAGCGTTTTGCTGATTGTCATAGACCCTATGAAAACAAAAAGGCAGTGGTATTAATGTGAATAAAGCTTGCATGACCTTGCCTGCAATGTGTCTAATGTGAAGAATGACTAATATTCAGGTTTTCTTAGTAACTCCGCTATGTCAACATTTCCTGGTGGCAATAGTCATGGGTTTTTCTTTCACTGAAACATGATGAGTTGGGCAATGTGGCCTCTTGCTGGGCAGCCTGGAAAGATGAGGACACAAACTGCACTAAACTGCAGCTGAATCGACTGTTGCAGATTCCCTCCACACCCATGGCAATTTGTTTTCCCTTTTGTTCCAGAGGCACCTCTTGTTTTAAGTATTATTTTTCTGTGGTCTGATGTGAGGTTAAAGAATGGAAGGGAAACACAGTGGGGGGGGGGTGGAAATGAGAGTGGAAAGCATCCGAAAAGGATCATTGGCCAAGTGCTGAAATAACATGGCACTTTCAAAGTACAAAATGAATGAGGTAGTCCTTTTCTATTTCTCTAGTATTTAAATTAGCTGTTTCTATGAGGCTCTTTTTCATTTAGGTGAAACTGAATGACTAAAGATGGTGTTTACATGGCCTACATGGTGTTTAATGTGTTCTGAAACTTGCATCCCTTCTCTGTGTTCTGTCATAAGGCAAGTTATTTAAAGTGTTTGGTACAATTGTACCTAAAGAGCAAGACTTGGAAGAATAGCAACCATGCAACCAATTTTTAAATGTGTGGCTCATCTCATATTGCAGCGTGCTCATAGAAGTAGTAACAACAAAACTCCGGTTGGCTTCTTTGGCTCCAGCTGCTATTGACTGTATTTATTCCCTTTTCCTATCCAGGAAAAATGAGTTTTAAATTCATTCCAAATGCACAAGAACTTGTTAGCACTTCTATTTTTTTCCAAAGGCAAGTTCCATTTTCCTGTGCTAAATGTCCAGAAGGTCCTGTGCTGGGGCTTCCAGGTCTTGTCTGTGCCATTATCAGTTCTGATGTGCCATTGGAAGGTGCTGCTGAAGACACTAGGTCTCATCATACTCATCAACCTCAGAAGGGAGATGGAAAAGTTTGGTTTAACCCACTGTTAAGCCAGTACATTTGCAGGTATTTCAGTGATGGGTTCTAAAATGCTGTGTTCTGCATCCTCTGGAACAGGTTTAGGGACCATAGTAACATTTGTAGATACCAGCTACTGTAATAATAAAATCTAAAGATCACAATTATCAAAGTCATTTAAGTAAGAGCCAACTTAGTGATTACATCTATGATGATAAATCAAACACATAGATTTTTCACTGACTCAGGGGCCAATCCTTTTAGAAGAACCCACAGCCCATTAAGCCTGCTTGCCTTCCCTAACATTATGGCCACAACTGGAAATTCCTATGTCTAGGAAATTTTGGGAATCTATTTGTTGTCTTGGACCAAAAAAACCTTCCAGGAACAATTCTAATGATCTAACAGCATTGAGTGCCACTGCCTAGGCACATCCCACGGCGCTATTTAAGTCATTAGCACTGGTGTAGCTCACATAACCTGTATGTCTTGCCCTTCAGTACAATGCTACCCCTCAGTGCACAACTGGCACAGCATGAGGCAGGATCACTTCACATAACATTTTTTGGCAATTTTGAGTGCTTGGACCCTATGTTTAAGTAAGAACATGAACTCCAAAATCATAAGCCTGTTTGAAAAAAGGGATTTTTCCCCTGTGCACTGGAAGACTTCACTGGAGGAGATTGCAACACAGGAACAGCAGTGCCCTTGCTCACAGCTGCATATTCCACTGATCTGGTATTGTCATTTCCAAGTGAACAATAGCCCCATCTTCTGTGGGTCTGCAAAGTCCCCCGGGGGACTTCCTCATATAAAATCAAGCTGGGATTCTGTTCATTGTAAAAAAAGAGGAGACTGTTCACACCAGCACAATACAGAGACAAAATGCTTAAAGTGATAGAGGATGATAGGAGAATTTATAAACCCAGTGGCTTCAGAGGCGTATAGAACTTAACTTCAATGAGTTGTGCTAGCCAGCCTTTCAAAAATACATGTCTTCCCAAGTACTGCTTGGCTTCCTGACTTCCTTTACGCTCAATTCATCTGTAAGACAAGAAGGAATGGCTTTTGCACTTTTTATATTTGTGAAGTAAGACATTAATAGTCAGGAATGCTCCAAAGGAGATTCAGTATGAAGGAAATAGGAAAGAAATGAATGATCAGAGTGGTTTTCATGACTTCAGCATTGAGGAGGACAGGAAGCAACCTATGCCCTCTTCATGAGAAGTGCAATGTCTAGGGAAACCAAGTCCTGTGAAACTACTCATTTTTATGACAAAGAAAAGAAAAAACAGCTGACTCACTGAAAATAAATGGGAATTTGAAATTTTGACCACAGACATTTAGCATCTGATACAAATTGCTGAGTAAGTTTGAAAAGACTTCTTTGTCAGAAAACAGGAACTGTTTACTTATCTAATGACTTAGCTCTGATATATTTTCAAATGAGGTGTTGTAATTACTGGGTTTAGTTAGTTTCCTGGCAAACTGATCCGAGCAGTTGCTACACATCACCAGTGTTGCTGAGTCTGACTAAGCTAAATCTAGCTTCTTAGCAAGGAGCCCCTTAAACTGACAGGCAGAGTATTAAATACTTCTCCCAGGGTGATTTTTGATTAGGTAGAAAAGAATAGATAGGGCTTTGACCTGGAGAAACATAGAGAGGCTGATCTTTTAGCTGCTCACAACTGGACTGAATGACTAACTACGTCCATGCTATGATCTAGAAGTTCTGGTGACAAAAATAAGGACTCGCATTTAACAACAAAGAGCCCAAGACAGTTCTTCATTTCCTGAGGAATTCGGATTATTTCCCCTCCCTAGAAAGAGCCTGATTTGCATACATGCAGTTTCTGAGTCCATACTGGACTGTTCTGTCCTTAAACAGGATAGAATTTTGAAAGTATGTTTTAAATATACAGAACTAGTATTGCAGATAATCACATCATTTTAGAGTTACCAGGATCTTAGAAGAGATACCTAGGCAGCCTGGCATAGCGGTTTCAGAGATTTAAAATTATTTAATGGAGTTGAATGAATTATTCAGTATGAGTAATTCACCTGACCAACATGAAAATTTCTCTGCATATGAATAATAAGTGGGTTTTTAAATAATAATTATTATTCAACCTGCCTTCACATTTAACAAGCCTTATAACTTGTCCCTGTGTATATTTGGTACGTCAAAATGTGTGAAAAAAAGTCTTTTATATTGCATTGACTGCCTAAATTTCTTTTTCTTCCTTCTTCTCTTTGTCACAATATTTTGAGGTAGGGCAAACAAAAAAACCCGCAAGTTCCAAACTGAAAGAAAGAAGTGAGAGAGCACAGAAGTTCCTCATCCAGAAATTAGGTCATGAACGTTTGTGCTGTTTTATGCATTAACAGCTAACATGTAGGGAAGGCATCAATTTCCGTATGCAGTTGCCTATGTTGAGCAATGTGTAACAAAAGCACAGTGCACTCTTTCCTGCTTCTCTGCAGTTACAGTAGTATTGAATCACTTCCTTGGTCCTTTTTATGAAACGGGGGCTGGTTTTGGAGAAAATTACATATTTAAAAAGTTTTATTTGAGATGGCACAAATTGATCCTATTTGATTTTCTGATTTGCAGATCTCAGTCTTTTCCAGTGCAGTTTATGAATATGTAGTTAGAGAGAATTTTTTAACTAATTTAGCAAGCCTGCTTACAATTGGCTTGCTTTTCTGTTGCTGCTTGTGAATCTTACAGAAATAGTCTACAAATCATAAATTAAAAACAAAAAATTAAACAGTAAACCAGAAAACAATATTGGAAAATGCTTGTAAATAATTTCTCTCATTTCACCTGCTTTGCATCTGCAATATCTGAATTACTTGAAAAGAGGAAAAGAGTGCTGACTGTGAAATACCTGTCAGCAGTAAAGCTAAAGTGCTAATCCAGCAAAGCTGAAATATTCATACACTGAATTATACTGGGAGAAGTTATGTATCTTCCTGGATATTTGAGAAAATAATCAATCAATAGTGACTATCCATCCAAACTGTAAACCATATTCTGGATCGGTGTGCTAAAAATTGAAGTTGTTATCTGCATGTGAAAAGTATTTTCAGTAGCTGCTGGGTAATCTCAAATCTTGTATGCAATTTTGTGCATCTGGGCTCTCCTGGGACCATTTTCATTACAGCCCAATAATCAAATTAATCCATTATCTGCACTTAGCCTTTATCAAGACAAAGTGACATATTGATTTTCAAGCATTACACAGATTGACAAAGCAGAGTGTGCCATTTGAATACAAGTATTTCCCTAAAGACATATTATTTCTAAGATGCACAAGGCCTTTCTTAGTCTAGACCTGTTTCATGCTGAGTAGGCAGACTCATTTATAGAAAAAAATGTGTTGTATATAACACAGACATTGCATGTTTTAAAAAAATCTCACTTGGGTGACAGTTTTAAGACATTTAGCTGTGTAGATCACACTGATAGCATAAAAATACTGCAATTTCTTCCATGTTAGCATAAATTTATTAGGGTGCTCTCTTCCACACTGAGTACACGTATGTTATACATACTTATGAAGAGTAGGATAATCCCTGCAGCAGTTTAAGAAGGTAAATAGGTAGCAAGCACCATCTACTCCATTATCCAATGTCCCCTGGTAGCCAATAAATCAAAAGAGGACACACATATAATATTTGTTCAAATGCTCGTTATATACATCAATCTTTGGATTTTCGGAATCAAACGAGTGGGTTTTTTTATTCAGTAGCCCATGGTGGCTTTCTCTGCCAAGATTTTGCTTAGCTGCTTTTTAAACATATGTAATTTCTTTTCACACATAAAATGTGTGGTGTAAGACTTAATAAATTCAAAGTATTTTGGTGAAAAACAAAAAAGCAGTCTAATCCCATATCTCTTCATGGTGTACATGTATTTATCAATGACTATAATATCTCTTTCAATTTGCCTCTTTCCAGTCCCTATCTATATAGTTCTTCTATATTTTCAGTCTTCTAAGACCATTCAGGATCTCATTTACTGGATAGCAGTATATCTGCCTAAATGCATCTTGAACTCTGTGCCACCCTCAAAGCAAGAATCCTGGCCATGGCAAGACAATGGAGACACAGCTATTTACAAAGACATAAATTCAAGTGGGTTGTCACTGTAAGAGAAGATGTGTTTGCCAATAGAGATGCCTTGCTAGCTAATTCCACGTGCCTGCCTCGCTCTGCAAAACAATCCCTCCTCCCCACCCCCAGAATGCAGTGTGTGCAGAGAATGCCATGCTCAGCTGCTAAGCTTGTATTCAAGTCGACAGAAAACATGCATTGCTGTCATTTTGCAACTGAGCTTGAATGCTAAGCTCAGCTTCTATGACACCTCTATTGAGCACACGGACCACGGCCAGCAATAAGCTCAGACTAAGAAGAGTAACTGAAATATATATTCACAAACACAATTTCAAGCTAAACATGGTTGCTCTCTGCACATGCATTTCCAGTGGCATGGAAATGACTTGTTTCCTACTTGGTGTTATTTCTGCTTCAGTTGCTTGGCTCTTGCTTACATGCCTGAAGCCAGACTGTCAGAGAAACAAAGACCAGCTCCAGATCTTAGAGTCAGATGTGCTGTTGTCAGTCTGATCAATGAGCAAGGTGGAAGTCAGAGCAACCGTCTTGTACCGTGGCTCACAAAGCTGTGATTTATTGTGGCACTTCCAAAAGATAAATGAGGTCAAGTCAAAATGAATCTCCTAATTGAATTATCCAGTGTTCCAGATGGAGATGACCTTAAAAGCTAGACAATGCGGAGGAGATATAATCTGAAAGAAAATCTGGTTCACATTGCACTTTAACCTATGCATCTTCCTGGGTTATTTATGATCCAATGAAACCAGCATCTGCTCTTTTTAACATCTAAGATAAACATTTTACTTCTGGTATTGAGCAGCTGGAAGCCCTTCTGCTGGAACAAGTGAAGCCTAAAGCTGTCTCCAAAGCCCTTGGCAGCTCTCAAGCAGTTCAGGTGGGATTCTCACACAGGGCTCAGTTGAAAGCCCAGCTATGACGCCTTGCTGCTGTACTCAGCAACAGGAAGAAGTGAGCCAGGGGATGCGGTGAAGCTGGGGATGTAGTGAGGCCAGCACTGCTTGGTCTAGCAGTGCACCTTGTGCTGTGCAGCACAGTGCAGCTGGGCTCTGTCACAGGCTGCCACCCAGCTACCTGAGCAGTTGTGGACCCTACCTGTGGCTTCTGCTTGGGAACTCTTCCTGAGTGTGCCCAGCCTGTGGTATGGTCACTTGCATCTCTGACTCTGTGGCTGTTACCCACACAAGCGGTTCTGTAGGGTCAAGATGGCTAGCTGAATGCTTTGTAAATCATATGGCCCTGTCCTACAAAGAGGTCAACACTGGCTGACCTTTATGGCCATATCTTGTCACAAAGGCAGAGTCTGCCTGTGTGCTACCACACTGAGGAACTAAGGAGATCTAGTTGATCCTGAGGGATGTGAAAGCAGACAACAAGTTTTCCTGTCTTACTGTGAGGAAACTGAGTCAGAGAACTGGGAGGGCACGTAATTTCACTTGATTAGATCACTATCCCAGACAATTTCCTCCAGACATTAACTGTCTGGAAAGCTAAAAAAAACCCAAAACACAACAAGCCAAAAAGGAACCTCATTTAATGCATTTTTGTTTACTTCCAGCTTCCTGCTGCAGAAATGATTGCTGTTTTAATTTGTTTAGGTAATAACATTAACCAAACTTTCTGCATAGTTGTTTTGGATAGTATTTTGATTAATATTACTCACCATGTGTGCATCATTCACTTGCAATGCGAATTCACACCAATAAAAAGCATGAAAATAGTAATCGTTATAAATGCAAAATAGTGCAAATCAAATTTCTAATGGTGATGTTGAACATTAGAACTACTCAAGTTGAAAGAAAACCCATGCAACTCAAAACCTGCATATGATGGCAGTCAGATAGGGGAAGGAGGATTTCCCTGGGTTTATAACTGCCCACTGTAAAGTAGGCCAGCTAAAAGTCTCAAGCAGAAAAGAGACATCCTGACCTACAATGTCAACGTGCCTTCTATCTGGTGACTCAAAAAGAGTTTAGAATCTGATGGCTCATTTAATCTCTCATAATCCCTGTCATGGGTTCAACAGTAGCAGTCATTTTATTCCTTCTTAGTAGCTGGTTCAGCACTGTGTTTTTGACTTTCAGCCTGGGAACAGAGCTGGTAACACCAATGTTTTCAGTTGCTGCTCAGTAATGTTTACTCTGACCAAAGACTTTCTGAGTCTCATGCTCTGC
>JANRGW010040413.1:0-26483 GCA_024733675.1 Psilopsiagon aymara | reverse complement strand
CAGGCCACAAGTCAAAAACACAGCGCTGCACCAGCTACCAAGAAGGGGAAAAATGACTGCTACTGCTGAACCCAGGACACCATCTTACCAATCTTTTCTAGTTTAGTACAAATACAGTTAACTTTAATAATGGCTACAGGAATATCCGCAAATTCATGCAATTCCAAAGCTCTGTAGATTCTTTTAGGATGAAAATATAAGGGGTGTGTTGCTTGTTAACAGTAACAAATTGCATAGATCCCATTGGGAAATAAAAGGATGTATTTTACAGTGTTTTGTCAGCTTACTCACTCCTGAGTTTTCACCCAATTACAGAATTATGCTCTCATTGATATAAACTTTGCACAAAGAGTACTGAACAGGGCTGGAGAGAGGTGATCCCAATTACTTACAAACAGTAACTGTCGTCTCATCATAACCACATTAAATTTTAATTTGCTGCTGCCAGCTTGTTAAAGTGCCAGTTCCACATCTGCTTGTTAATGAATTAAAAGAATAGTCATGCACCTACTGCTTTTATAACTCCTAAGTTAATTCTGCTGCAGCTTGAGGTATGTCTTCAGCACTCTGCAGTCATGCTGAACTCTTTGAAGTGCCCAGTGAATGGGAAATTAACATATCAGAACAGCTTCACTAGAACCAAAGAAAATGCTCATTTAGAACACTTTAATCTCAACCATCTAGAAATGTTCAGTGAAAGGAGATACGAAGTGACACCACAGCTTCAGAGTGCACGCCAGTAATCAACATGATGTGATGTTTTTGCTATACATCTTCAATTTGTGGAAGGTGAGAAGAGAGAGACAGCTTTTCACAGGGAGGCTAGTCTTCCTACTTGGTTGTGACATGAACACTCCTTTATCATCATGGAGCTAAGGATGACAGTGCCAGCAGAGGGGCATGCAGACAACTGTGTAAGTTTGCGTACTGTGACTTCATCCTGCAAAACTCCAGGTAGAAGAACTTATCCTGAACACACCATCTGATATAGGGAACACTACAGCAAGTATGTGATGTCAGTCCAAGTTCCCATACTTCCATTATAGGGATTATGTTCTGCTCTGGAAAGTTTAGAGACTCAAGATTGCTTACTTTAAGACTGTTTCACTATTACCATTATTTGCTATTGCTGGTACCATAAATAAAATAGTACTCAGATCACTCAGATCTGACTTTAAGAGAAAAGACTTTATGAACACCCACCAATTTATTCATTTGGTGTGACAAAATTCTAACCTGGTGCCTTGGACACATGTTGACTCTGATCACAAGTCCTGCCTTGCTTATTTCCATCGTTGCAAGTTTCCTGATTCTGTAACAAAAAAGGCAGCCAATTATTTCTCTCTTACAATGCTACTCAATATTTTGCCTGGGATTTCTACTAAGAATAATTTCCTGGTAGCAAAGTTTTCTGTAGCCTAAGAAATCCAGTAAGAATCAGTAAGAATCGTTATTACCATGGTGTTCAGAGGCTGCACACAGCCTCTGTGATCAGTGTGCCATTGATGCCTGCTGTACAAGGCTAATCATCTCTGAGTTTGTGTACACTCATAACTGCTAAGATCAAGTGCTACAAATCTTCAAGAACAGCAACATAAGCAAAAACGTTATTCTCAAGCAGACTTGCAATGGAGAACATGCTTCTGAAGTTAAATAAGTTTCGTGGTATTGTTTTTTAAAGTAGAGATATCTAAATAGAGCTGTAGCACATCCAGATCTTTTCATGTGCTTTCCAAGTTTTTCAAGCGTCAAAGTAATTTAAAAAAGCAGCTCACGTATTAACCAAAGTCTAGCAGGAGGAGGCATCACATATCAATACATCAAAATTTCCTCAAGTAGAAACCACAACAAATCCCTAAAAATCTCAGTTCTTGGCAGTAATTTTCCAAGGTTTCTGCATGCTCAAGTGCAAAGGAGCTGCCAAAGGTGGTCACTAGGTTTTTCACCCACTGAAGGAGGCACTGAATTTAGTTCTCAAAATCTGCTGGTAAGACCCCTACTTGTGGTAACAGATAGACTTTTCAATGCTATCTGACTACTTCTATAATACTCCAAGAAAATATAATATGAAGAGAGGCAAAGCCAGTTAGAAAACGGATTCTTTTTGTCATGTCCTTCACCTGGGAAAAAGAATATTCTAGTTTGTCACGTTTTATTGTTTCACAACTGACATTCCTGCTTAAATCACTTTCCTTTGCTCAGATTGCATAATCTAGGAAGTCCCTTTTTTCAACAGAAGAGAACATTACTTGGGTGGTGCAAGTAGGGTCCATGACATTATAATATTGACTACAGGGTATGAATGTAAGCATACAAGGATAAACAGAACAGTAAGATCCTTCAGAAGTCTTAACTTCAGTCACTGCTCCAGTAAAGATATTCCCTATTTAATCTTACATAGGTTAGCCGGAGCATTGGTAACAGTATAGTTCCGACATCATACAATCTAAGTGGGGACTATAACCCCACAAAAGATGTCTGGAAAATAGTTGAGCACTTTGAACCACCCTGAATATGATCTTGCCGTGAGTACCCTAGCACTTGAGCTGCAACTGCTAAAATTCCCCACACTTATATAGCCACAACAGTAGATGTAGCTTTAGAGGAGTGCATGTGCAGTTAAACACACTCAGTCCTGCTAACAGGGTCACAGTTGGTCCCTTCAGGTACTTCATATTATCCAGGCCATTCAAAAATTGTTTTGAAAAAATTCATATTTCACTGTCTCTGAGTGGCAATGAAAATATATTGGGTAAAATCCCACCAAGCTTTCAAGCCAGCCTTCAACTAATGTAGAACAGGCTTGCCCCATGCAAAGTTTGAATGAAAGAAACCATTAGATATGTGTTGTAATCGTTTGTTGTTGTGTATTGAGACTTTCTGAGCCACTTTTATTAAGAAAAATACTTAGGTTTTATTTTTAGCATCCCGTATTTGATTGGAATATTTATAGGTGGCCTGCTTCTTCTGAGCTTCTAACACACAGTGCTCTTGTACCATTCCTTCCGCTGAAGGCACTTGTTTGGCTTAATCCAAGTGAAGATCTATTATGACTTTGATAGAAAGCATGTTCTATGTAGTCCTCTTGCCACAGTGATACAGAAAGTGGGGGGTTGTGTTTTACTACAAGTACTATTATTGTTGATATCAACAGGAGTTACGACTTTGCAAAGAACATCTTACACTGTAACATGCACAAGTAAAGTTGGAGCAGCTGATCAGTGTATTTGTAATCTCGTTTAAAATAAGGTTAACACTGGGAAAAGGGTTTCTCTTCATTCTCTTTGTAGATTGGACACTTTGCATATGCAGGGATACTCCTTAGGCATGGGGCTAAGGATACTCCTTAGCTCTTAGGGGCTTGTTATCAAAGCTGAGGAGAGGTACATTGTTGGTTAACCAAGAATTAACTTGATTTTTATAATGATCTCTGCTGAAAAGCTCTCTTCCTCAGAGTAGGTATGTAATCCAGACGGTTAATGCTTGTTCTACCTGTTACTAATTAGGGAAGTTGCAATTTGCAGCAGAAAATGTCTATGTTCTTCTATCTCACTGAGAATCTAGGAGAAACGAGAATTAAACTTTCCTGTATTAATAAAACTTCACAGAAGTTTTTAACATATTGTTATTCAGTATTATTCAGTAGAAAAACCAAACTTTAGGATCACCTCTATTTTTCTGTTTCTTTTCCATCTGCATATTCCTTTCTGTTCCCCTGTTTTTTAGTTCCCTTATTTTCCATCACCTAAATAAGACAAATTAGACTAAAATCTGTGTTTGTTACTAAAAACTATGTTCTACAAGATGCATAATGACATCTATATCTTAATGTATAAGCACTCATGCTAAATCAAGTTTTCATGTAGAACTTGAGCTCTCAAGTTGCCTAACATTTGAAGGCTTCACTTTGAAACTGTAAGATTATTTTGACATTATCTTTTAAAAACTAATAGTAAAGAGTCAGAAAGAGATTATATTAAAATAGAGAAATATAACCCATTCCTCAAAATAAAGAACAAGAGATTCACAGTTTTCAGTCACTATTGGAGCCAGTTTGTAGGCTTGGAAAGAGAACATTGTGCCACTTCACAATGCTTTTACACCAAAAATCTTCTCCTTTCAATGATAAGAGAGGTAAAAAGCTCCCTTTCAGTGAACAGACATTCCCAACATGTCATGTGGGTTAATTAAACACTTCAAATGCACAATATCCAGGCTATGAAGCCAAGCATTTGATATTTCTAATTCAGAGCATGCATTAATATCTAATATGGTGCAATTCTGCTCTTAACTGAGGTTTCTTTGAGTTATTGCTCCATAAATATTTAAAGCCAAACAGGAACCTACTGTCTCTGCAATCTGTCCTACATCCTTCCTTGCATTGTGCTTTGTTCTTTAGGAATATTCTTGCCAGGAATGCTCACCTGCCTACTAAATCTGAAAAACAGCAATTCAGATTCTATCCCTTCTCTATAACTCTCCTCAAAGGCAGAGCCGAGGTACTGCTGCTCTGGACAATGCTTTCATTGCTACACAAAGGCATTTCAGGCTTCTCAGACAGCATTCTGAATAGTCACTTCGAAAGAAGCCTTTGCTTTGCTACAGTCCAAATCACCCTGCTTAGATGAAAGCAAGCTGTCAAAAGCCAATTCCCCTTCTAAAAGTCAATACCTGAAATAAGGTCAGTGACTTAGAAACACAAGATATTTCTTGTTGCATCCAAGAAGCTGAAGTGTGCCTTCCCTGCCAGTCAATCTCTTGACAGTTTAAATGCTTAGTCCAACAGCTTCTTGGTACCTCCTTTGCATGCAAAATGCCAGAGGAGACTGTTTCAGATGTTCAGATAGTTACACTGGATGCAGTTTACTCTAAAGAGGCAAAGTCCTGCGTATCTAGTTTCATTGCAAAAGGTTACTGATAACAGTGATGCCCCCGTAATCCCTATACAAAGTCTTTTAAGGTCTATTATAGTATTTCCTTATTATCTCAAGGTTCGTGTTAGATCTTTAACTAGAGTAGAAGATAGCAACAAGCTATGATACACAGGCAGAACAAGAGAAAAATCTCAGTTTCACTTGGAAAAATTAACCACATAAAAATAAATTAGTTAATAAATAGTACAATATTTCAGTGGAGATTTTCTGGTTGGTTTCAAATGATGTAAGACAGGATGTAGTTGCCCAAGGGAGAATTGCCAAAATGGTGCAATACAACATTTGTTTTCAGGTATTTGGTAACACAGCAATTATAGTCGCAAGGACTAAAGTAGTAGCAGGAGGTAGAATCTATAAAGCCTAGCACCCAGTAGATACCCAGCACCCCTATTGCCTGCTCAGCATACAATTCATATGCAAGGATTAGTAAGACTGGCAGAACATGATAGGATGCAAGCTCAGTAGTGTAAACATCATTAGTTCAAGACAAAAGTGAATAAATCCTCTTTCCCTGAAGTGTAGCCAACAGGGAATTAATCAATTTTAAAAGGAATCAAATTTTCTAAGCTAATTCCTATGCCACAGCGTATCCTATTTTACACTACTAAGGAGCAGCTACCTCTAAAGCAGCTGGTGTTCACACCAGTATTCCAAACAGTGACCAAAGACAGTTCTGGCTACAAATGGCAGCAAATTCTGCTGTGATTACCAGGGGATACACAGCACTCTTGAGTGAAGTTTTCAAAGAGCTGTGATATTTTAGCAAGGAAGAATCCTTGGTTATTAAAATCCTAACAAGAAAAATCAATGCAGCACCTTGTACAGTATTCTCATTTCTTTCCCAACTGTTCTGTTTGAACCATAAAGCTAAACAGAAAAAAAGTCACAGCTAAGTCTGATTTTTATATTCCATAACAAATACTTCATCAACAAATAGTTGTTGTATAGTGGATGCTGTGTATGCACCCACATGCTCTTTTTAGAGTACACAAACGGCATTTGAAAAATCCAGATCTGATACAGGCAACAAGCCACTCTCACATATCTCAGAACTGGGGTGCATGCCTACAAAGAGGAGTATTTTGCTCTGTTCTGTTTCTGTGACAGGCTATAACCTAGGCCAGATAGAGCTGTACATGAAAATCATAGTCAATGGTAGAAAAAAGTTGCTTAAATTTTCCCATCCTTCAAATACTGCGCTCATTTCTAAGACTACTCCCTTTGTTAAATTTGGTGCAACAAAGCCATCCAACAAAAAGGGGTTTATACAGATAGCTTAAAAATAATAAGATGCTAATTTGCTGAAAAGGCACAGATTATGAGTCCTCAGGCTTATGGTTCCTTGAATTTCTGGATTAAGAATATGGTCCTTTCAGTCCTTCACTAATGATGCAGCCAGGAACTATGCAGAGCTCTCAGGGTCCTTACAACACCAAAGACTCTAATGACCCTGACCAGCCACATCTGAGCCTCCTGTCCATGCAAACTATCCCCACTAGCCTAGCAACTGAATTTAAGCTCTGGCCTTTACTTGGCTCATGTCTGAACAGTGTTGCAGGTATGCTGTGCCTTATAGCTTCCTGCCTTGATGCTATATGCTGGAGATCACTGGACTACTAGCTAACCAGCTGGCCTCTGTTCTTCCTTTGGTGGGAAGGTGATCTGCCTCCTTTGCAGTCATCCTGGGCTCCTGACTTGCCTGTTTCTGCTGCAACCTGACAAGAGAGTCTCACACCACAATGGATTTATGCTGCAGCTATAGTAGAAAGAAATGCTAGCTTTTTCCTTTTTGGTGCTTGGTCTCATTGCTGAAAAGATGCCTGTTACATGCTAATATCTGACTGTAAATGCATGAATTTAACATTGCACAAAGAGTAAAAATGGGCATTTAAGGCCCAGTGATTCTCAAGAGCAGGGGAGAAAGGGAAGTTGCATAGGATAGAACACAACACACTTATCAGCATTTTCAATTCCAAATGAAATGGAAAAAAAAGCTGTCTTACGTCTGTGCCTGTAGAAGGCAAGGATTATTCAATGTGGGAGCAAGGAAAATTTAATGGTGCCTGAAAGCCACATATGTTTTGCCTTATTTATGAATACAGAGAAAACAAAGTGCATGCCAATACTTTTGCAATTTTACACTTAATGTAATTACACTTGTGTTACAAAATAGTTTGTTGCAAACCATCCAAAAAAGTAGTATGTAAAGATTTACCTTACCATTTACCAGATACATGCTGAAGTCATTAACCTGGACTTAAAAACCCCTAAAACAGTTTTAGTTTTTCTGACCTATTCAGTAGCTTTTGGATTATGATGGTACTTGCTCATCTGAATACCAAAGAAAACAATTTCATTTTCTGAAACGCATTCACTGGAATCTAGCTCTGCTAAGTTGCTTGTATTTTATTTCTTATTCCTCCCCTGATACAGGAAGCATTTTGCCTTTTTCCAACAATGGTTAGGTAATTCAAGAGTAGGAAACATCACATATTCATTGAAATGAATATACGAAACTAAGTTTCAGGAACAGCTTTGTTGGTTTTCTGATATGTAGCATGAAAACTGACATAAAATTCTCACTCCTAAGAATTCATTTATAACACTGAATCCAATACTGTGCCAAACAGATTTCTGTCAGATGCTATTTGAGTTCTAGTTCAACAGCCTCTCTGGTTATGTATGTACCTTCACTGCACAAAGTTAAATAGCAACAGGATTTCTGATTGTTTCAATTCTACTTTGTCAAAAGTTTATTTGTGTCTCTTTACTTTTGAGACAGAAGTTGGTTTCTGTTCTATTAAAAAGCATCCACTTTTTAAAACAGAAAGGATCTGAATCTTCTGCCAAAACTGAATTAATGAAACTACATCAAGAATTAGTTTCCTTAGTAAGTTCCCTTTACTGGTATAATGCAGTAGATACATCCAAAATATTGCTGAAATAGGTAAAAGAGGAAAACAAATAATGAATTATTTTTAGATAACTCTCCAATGCTACAATACCTTCTATGCTCCCTTGCACACCTATGCTGTGTAAGCTGTATATGAACCAGACTGCATTGGAGGTAGGTCTTCTCTTGATTGAAAGGTAAAGCAACGTTGTGTAAACACCAATTCAAGCAGTGCCTCTGTTTCAGAGACAAGAGTCAATATGTCTTATGTATATGTATCACAGAAAATAAAATCCATACAGCTGTGTCATTCAGAATTCTTCACACAAACATGCATTTTCTATGGCTTTGTAGTTTAAATCCCCTCAGAAGTGCTGTATCTTTTCAGGCCAGAAGACTCCTGCAATTATCTTACCAGAATTTGCCTGCTATGAACCACTGACTTTTATCAGCTGATTCCTTTATAAAGCCTATATCCTCCAGCAGAGCTGGCTGTATCTTCTATGAACAGAGCGTTAGAAAATCCTTATTGAAAGACTTCAAGGAGATGAATTTAGCATACTCATAAAGAGTTGTTCCAGCAGTTAATGAACCTCTTTAGTAATAATTTCAGTCTAATTTCTGTCTTTGGTATAGCTTTGTCTGGTAAATTAAAGAGCCGTTTTTCCCTAAGATCATACATATACAATCCAGGCAAGCCACCTCCAATGCATTCATTTTCTTTTGTCACCTTTTGTGATACCAACAACACCATACTTATGTTGAATATTCCAACTGAGGTTGGAAGACACCTCTGGGGATTGCCTGGTCCAATCCGTATACTCAAGCAGGGTGAGCTGGAGCAGGTTTACCAAAGCTACATCCAGTTGATTTTTTAATATCTTCAAGCATGGAGACTGAACAGCCTCTCTGGAAAACCTGCTCCAATGTCCAACCATGGTTAAAAATTAATTGTCTTAAAGTTTGTGTTCCTCGTTTCTTGACACTGATCACCACAAAGAGTCTGGGCCCAACCTTTTTACACTATCCCATCAGATATGTATACATTTTAATAAGGTGTTCCTTGAGACTTCTCCAGGCTGAACAATCTCAATCCCCAGCCTCATACAAGAGCTGCTCCAGTCCCTTGAGCATTCTTGTGGCCCTTGGTAGGTAGCCCCAGGATGGCCATTTTCTGCCTGGGTGGATAATTCAGCTCCTTAAAGCAATGAAAATTTAATCTTTTCCTGAACCACCGACAATTCTAAACTGATGTTCCTACAGGTAGTAGTTTCTCAGATGTTTGAGGTGTAGCTCCCAAACTTGAGGTTAAGCCTCTCAAACTGACACCTATGAAGAGATTTTCCCACAGGACAGAGCGACCAGAAGGCTTTTAGGGGGGTCTAGTTTGCAACAAATATTCATATTGAAAACATCTTTTATACAGATATGACTGCTCTCTTGCCTTTAAACCAGAAGCTCAGGTTACACAGGAATCATGAATTTAAATACTTGGCTACTGTGTGGAAACCTGACTGCCAAATTAAAGCATTTCCATGGAAGTAGGAAATATTACTATAATTCCTTTAAATTGCTTTTCTTTCTGTCTCCAGTGATATTTTTCTCAACTCAGATTTTCCACTGTTGCTATCAGCAGTTAATCCCAAGGAAGAAAGCATTACTGTAAGCAGTGCTGCAGGAAGTAAATAACATGTAAAGCAAAGTAGTTAAAGTAGGGCTAAGTGACCCCCTATGTAAGATATCAGCAACTGTCAACACTCCATTTATAATATGTTATGGATCGTCACCTCTGCTGAGTTACTACAGTGCCTTGCCTAGGTTTAAAACTATTAACATGGATATTAGTGAATAATTGTTCTAGGATAAGCCAAGAGCTATTGCAAGCCAAACAATCAGGAGTTATTCCAGAACATGTGTGTGGCAAAATGTAGTTTGTAGACAAGTTTCTAGCGTGGTTAGGAAAAGTTATTGAGCAGCTCTTGATGGATACACAGTCTCTTTAGTGCTTCCATTTCCTGGAATCTTCTCACTGAGGAAAATGATGCTAAACAAGAAAAATGAATACAGCCAATTTACATCTGAACAGTGAAAATAACCTAAACCAAATAAGAACCATTACGTGTGTACTGACAATGGATTTTATTTGCACATGCAGGTGCAATAGGCTCCAAAGGCATGCCTAGTTTTCAGCAAGCAACTCATCCCTGCACTGGTGCGGAAGAGGAATTGACTGAAATAATAAGCTATGGCTGGAGATAAAATACACAGAATCTCAGAAGCTTAATAAATAAGATCCTTCAGAAATTGGTAGTGAGAGGAGAGAAAGAGGTCTCAGTGGCAGCACGGCTCCCAACCTGGTATTGAGAGGCTGGACTGTAAGAAATTGAATGTTACATGATTGGGTTTGTGTGTTTGTTTTATTTTTACCTTTCGTTTTAAAGCCTGTAAAGATGTAACAAAACCCAACACCTAAGTAAAGCTCAATTTCAGAAATTTCCCCTTTAAATTGCATAGCTACTTTGTCTTATTCTGTCAATTTTCACATGAAATCAGATTCAATTCCTTGGCACCAACAACTCACCATCTGATAGCTGCAGCAAAATACATCAAGTATTTAAGTAAATGAGATGCTGATAGGAAACGAAGAGTTGTATAAACTTGGGCAGCAATTCCTCAAAGTCTGTCTACTGTTTCCTGAAAAGATTTGAAGGCCCAAAGGAAATGAAATTCACTGCAGAAAGTAAAAAGCCAGGAAGATAGAACTAGGAAAACAACATGAAGGGCTCGTCTGGACAGTGAAAAAGCACAGTAAAATCTTTGCCATCTGGTAAAGAAGACAACACGAAAGGACTGTGGAAAAGAGAAGCAGCTTAGTTTTCATTGAGACAGGTGGTCAGGCAGATAAAACCAAATATCAAAGTTGCAAAGCTTGGAGGCAAGAAACCGGTCAGTGGATACTGTTAAGGAGTAAAAGATTTACTTGTCTTTTCAAGGTTCAAGAAGTCAGATTTAAAGAAAAACCACAGTTAAAAGAGCAGGAAGGAAACAAGGAGGCAAGAGACTGGGATTTCTGGACATTTCACATTATTACTTATGGACAATTTCATTGTATGCATGTTAATTTCCGGTGGGAAGAAGAGGAGGTACTGTAATCCATATTGCACATTGAGAGCAGCAAAACTCATCTTAGGTCTAGAAGTTGTGATTGCCCTCTAATAGTGTTTGGGCATGAACAAAAATAAACTAATCACCTTTTCTGGGCCACTTGGTTTCTAACACAGTTACTAGTGTGACCCCAAATCTGAACCGTACTTTAAGTGATCCATGTTCGTATTTTCCTTTAGCACTTATTAAATTCATTAGGTACAACTGAGCCTGAGGTACCAGAAACTGAAAGGAATCTTTGCAGCTTAACACTTGCTAATACAATACAAACAAGCTGAAGCAAACCCTAGAGAGATGGTGAGAAAAACATAGATACTTATAGCACCTGCATAAAACCCTATTAGGTGCCGGTTTTCCTGAGGGCCCCATTACAGCCCTGACCAAGATTAATTACTAAGGTTCAGTATTAAGCTAAATCTGCAAAGTCTTTAGAATTCAGCTGTACTGGAAGTTTTCCTGGACTGACTAAAATTCAGAACATTTTGTCCTGACTTGTACCACATATACTGTAAAACCTGGAATTAATTCTTTAAGAGCCTGCCTACTGCAATTGTTCTAAAGCTTTATTTAACAAAGGAGAAAGAAATGTGCACATTCCAATGATAGCTAAATCCCTGATAATGAAAGAAAAGAATGAGATGTATTAGAGGTGGAGGGAAAGCTGGAATTTGCTGTTCTCTGAATTATTCTAAGCATATCAATCAGAAACAGAACATTTTACAGCATCTCATTTATCCCAAGAAGGCACAGACATGTTGTGCTATTGCACTTACAGCTTGGACTTCAGGACAGTTCGTGCTGTGCATATCTTTGGGCCACACAAGAAACTCAGCCATCAAATGGTAATAGAGGGGCCTATAAGGCAGCTGTCACTTGGTAACAGCAACTGCACCACCTCCATGTCCTTGCCTTTATCTACAAGGGCAGCAACAAGTTCTCATGTGAGCTTTTTATCTGACAGCAGAAATGATGAATAAAGTTGTTTTCTTAAGAAAAACATGTAAGAGCTCAAAAGACTAAAATGCTGGATAACCATTCCATGGATGGGACCTGCATAGAGTGCTGTTCCCTGATAGGAGACCTGTTGATGCCATGTAAATCAGTGCTCCCACCATCTGAAAGGACGGAATATTATCTGTATCTTCTCTCTTTCTCTATAGTTTCAGCACAAATAAATGGTGCTTTAAAAGATATTTTATGGAGTCTGAGAGCCTCTCTTATTGGGATCATAATAAAAACATACCCCTCCTGCAACAAAACTGTAAGAATATGTCAGTAAGAGCATGATAGGTCAGCAGGGCTAGAGCTTTGTTTAAGGGTTCAACATAGTGCCTAACACAATATAACTTTAATTGAATCATTATCTGCCTTCAGGACAGTCAAACTCACTTGAGATAAGTGACAAGTTGTCAACATTTCTCAGTTCTACACAGAAATACCCATGCTTTCACCAAACCTAAATCTCAGGTTTTGCCCTGTGGTAGAAAAACTTTATATGAAGCTCTTCACTAAAATCTCATTCATTAGAAGATCAATATTAACTCCACTGAGGAAGTTACTATACATACTCTCAGTCTCCAGAAGTGTTTGAGCAAGACCTGCCCTCTTTCCCTGCTTAATTTCCTGTCAGTGTTCAAGGCCAGGTTGCATGAGGCTTGGAGCAACCTGGTCTCGAGGAAGGTGTCCCTGCCTGTGGTACAGGGTTGGAACTGGATGAGCTTTTAAGGTCCTTTCCACCCCAAATTATTCTATGATTTATCAGTGGGGAAGGAAGGAGGTAGACAGCCTGTGAATGGTCAGGCATAGTGCAATATACCGGATTCCACTAGGGATGGCATTTTAGGAAGAAGAAAATGCCATGCATTACATTTGGTTGCTTATAGAACCTTGTTGCCTGCTTCCCTCTCAGTGGTTCCGTAACTTCATGCTTATGCCTTTCCTGCACCAAGCCATATTGTCTATTTTTCCCTTTTTGCAATGTGCTGATGCAATGCACAGTCTTTTGCTACTTGGAAACCTCCTGTACCTGCCTGCAGCTATAAACCTGAATATACGTGGCACAAGACAGAAGTGCATCAGTCCCCCAGTTAGAAAGTAGCTTCTTTCTCAAGACCCCTAATAGCAGCTCATTTCTGCATCAGGTTTGGCATTCCAAGCCCTGAGGCAGTTTTCCTTCCACCAGATTTCTTTCAAATAACTTTCAGTTTAACCTGGTATTAACTGTCACTTTGGCATGCTGAATATTTTTTTCCAATTTCATTTCTGCTCACAGTCACTCTTTTCATTTCAATTGTTTCTCAGCCTGTCCACTTTTTCTTATGTACCAGCATTTTTTTTTCCTCCAGAAAGTGTGGCACGATATGTGTTTCAAGTAAAGTCAGTATTCGAGCATCCCAGCAATGCTAATGCAAGTCAAGGAACATAGGCAATACAAGCGCTCAGTGCTGCCCCAGAGCAGCATTTCAACTGTGTGGTTCACGCAAACCTTGCTCTCTTTGACTTGACAGATAACAGCTTCCAAAATACAAGTTTGGGTCTATGCCAGATTTATAAGTGTGAACATTACCACGTTGGACAGCATTTGAATACAGGTTTTTCTTTGGATCCAGCTACTTCTGTCTCAGTAATGAATTCATCAAAACTCTGGAAACACAAACTCAAAGTTTGAGAAGATTAAAGTGCACCTCAGGCAAACAGTCCTGTAATTTCTTCATAATTCTGCATTTAGGGAGAAGCCATATGCCCTTTCACAAAGTTTAACTGTTCCCCTGGACACTATTTTATTTAACAATTTCACATTACAGCTTTTGTAGCATTCCATATGGCTCCTATAAGAGTCACCTGCGTCTCTTGGCTTGGAAATGTACACTAAAACAAGTTCCTCAATGGATTTTCTTTCTCATTAGTAAGACAGTCTATCCTCTGACTGTGAAATCTGTTCATGGACTACTTCAACAAACAAGAAAATGATTTTCCATACAGTTTCTCAAGAATAACCCACTTGAAGTAGTGTGTGCAGTTCTTGTGTCCTCAACATAAGCTGCTCCCCAACAAGGAGCTGTTGGAGGCCATGAGGATGATCAGGGGCTGGAACCTGTATGAAGATAGGCTGAGAAAGTTGGGGCTGTTCAGCCTGGAGAAGAGAAGGCTGCATGGAGACCTCAGGGCAGCTTCCAGTATCTGAAGGGGGCCTATAAGTATGTTAGAGAGGAGCAATTCATCAGGGACTGCAGCAATAGGACCAGCGGTGATGGGTTCAAACTGAAACAGGGAAAGTTCAGGTTAGATATAGAGAGGAAGTCCTTTACTATGAGGGTACTGAGGCACTGGAATGGGTTGCCCAAAGAAGTGGTGAATGTTCCATCCCTGACAGTGTTCAGGGCCAGGTTGGACAGAGCCATCGGTGACATGGTCTAGTGTGAGGTGTCCCTGCCCATGGCAGGGAGGTTGGAACTGGGCGATCTTAAGGCCCTTTCCAACCCAAACCATTCTATGATTCTATGATAAGAATTCTAAATACCCAGTCATTTCAAAGAAGCCCCAAACTACCAAGTTACTAAAAGTGTTGCTTCCTTGCCCAACGATAATTTTCTAAATAGTTGTTGCTGTCTGAGTGTTGCCACTGCAATCTAGGAGGCTCTTTCCACATATCTGAAAAGTCCAGGTGAAAACCCACACCTTGATATTACTTATACTCTTATTCTGCTGCTTTGTTTTATCATCTCAGCTTTCAGTGTGATGCCTTTTGATGCTGCTCTCATCTATCCTGCAAAATACCCAGTGAGCATAAAATCTCTCTATATATGCTCCATCCCTGGTGATGCTCAAGGCCATATGTTGGACATAGCCTTGGGTTTAGTGGGAGGTGTCCCTGCTCATGGCAGGGGGATTGGAACTGGATGATCTTAAGGTCCTTTCCAACCCTAACTATTATATGATTCTATGATTTATGCATAGTTATATGCATACAAGTATGTATATATAAAGCCACACATCTATACACAAGCACCTGGATGCAAAGTTTGACTGCTAGGACTTTTCAAAGGCCATTTCAGATCTTTCTGTGTTTAATCATTCCTGCCCACACTGACAGGTAGTTTCAAATTAATATCTTCAGATCTTGCATCGCTACTGGGTACACTTGTGAGGTTTTTCATTTCCTCAGAATTAAGTGAAACTGTTCAGAGACAGTGGAAGCTAATTGTGTTTTCCCTTGAATGACTGCTGCTGTTGCCTTGATGCACTGTGAATTTCTTATTACTCTTTGTACTGGTCCACTCAACTCCACAGTGTAGAGCTACCTCATCTAACTTGACTCCTTTCTTGCCATTTCATCCTTGTCAGTTGAAAATGGTTTTCACCTCTACTGTAAAACTGAGTGGTTTTCAGCTCTGGCAGCTGTAGGCTGATTTCATAGAATTATAGAACATATAGAACTGTTTGGGTTGGAAAGAACCATAAAATCATCCAGTTCCAACCCTCTTTGCTGTGGGTAAGGATGTCTCACACTAGACCATGCTGCCCAAAGCTCTGTCCAGCCTAGCCTCGAACATTGCTGGGGATGGAAAGATTTACCACTTCTTTGGGTAACCTGCTCCCGTGCCTCACCACCCTCAGAGTAAAGAGCTTCTTGCCCACAGTACGTTCTTTGTTCTGCAGGGATCTCAAACTCTATTGTTCATCTAATTTTTTTATTAATATATCATTAGTGGTAGAGCTTTCACATTTGCCCACACATTAGCTGTTGCTCAGAGGTATTAGTGATATCTTCTGTTGGGTCAGGCTGCTAGGCCTGTGTAGCCTTCTAAGCACAGCTACAATTACTCTAGATTTTGTTTATTCCTTCCTGGCCATTCTGACTGCTGCCTTTACAACAAAGTGGCTATGATATAGTGCAGTTCTATATTCCCTCTCATTGACATGAACAGAAAAACGGGAAACAATTATGTGTCTGAATCCCAGGATTCCAGTATTGTAGCTCTGGTTTTTATCATCAATATCCTATTTACTTAACAGTATAGTCACATAAAGGCAGATTTCTTTCAACAGCTTCTCCCTTCCCCTTTATTCTATCCCTTTTATGCTGTTTATGCAGTAAAACACGGAAATGGAAATACCCAAAACAATCATGGTAGCAGTTTACCGCTATGGGAAAAGGGGTTTGCTGTGAGGGAAACAGACCTGTAGTGGAAATGAAACCACACACTTTAGTGATGGTAGCTGAAGTTATTTTCTGCAGTTATTTCTCACATTACCTCTGCTATTTTGCCATGGGGGTAGCCAGCCAGTCAGAGATACATCCTCTTTAGGTTGTTATGAAAACAGCAAATTCCACCATTGGTTTTCCACTGGGAGTGAATGAAGTGCTCAGTGAACAGAATGGTCCTACCTAAGGCAAGTTTTATATTATATTGAGAGGTAACTGCCATTCCCTTGCTGTCTTTCATCAGTTCACAGTATATGAAACAGCAAAACTGGTAACAATTTACATAACTTTCATCTTGAAGCATCCCAAAGGCTTTACAGGGATCATTTTCCCTACTGTTAAAACACAATAATCTTTAGCACCCAGTAACACTATACAAAATTACAGGACAGGAAATGGAACACTAACAAAAATCCTATGCCTAGACTAAGTTTGAAGGTATTTAGCTATATAATGAGCAGATTTTAACAGAGGGCAAATGTTTACTGTCTTGAAGAAGTAAATCCTCTGAACAACCTAACAAAGCTCTCCTACCCATGTGCTTCAAAATTGCTTGAGACATCTACATCTTGGAATCAAAACCATGTTCAAGCTTCACAGACTATGTTTTTTTTAGGCTGCCATTAAACTATTTTATACCGTGTCTTTTTGAAGAACCCAACCAGGAAACTGTGTCAAAATTGTCAGCCATTTGCTGACAATCATTCCATGAAGCATGATACGCAGACTTTGTACATAATGCACTGTCACTATCCTGAATATATTATAAGCACAGAAATAAAGCAATGCTGGTGAAAACAGCAGCTTCTTCCTTAGGACAGAGGAGTAACAGCTAGAATATTTAAGTGCAGCACAAACATAACAGGTACTAAACTCTTCCTTGAGTACAGGAGGGCTAGCACAATATAAAGACATCATAAAGGCAGGTTTACCTGCATAAGGTTCTGTTTGACCATTATTCTTCTGGATTGTTTCTGTTTTAGTAACTGAATGTTAGTGACTGCAAAGAGATTATGAAGATGTAAAGATGGGTAATACAAATAACAAGATGGATTAGCATTAGTGAGAAAAGGAAAAAAAACAAGATAAATGCATCAGAGCAAGGAATAAACAGCCTATGCAGCATGACAGCCTCAAGAAATCAGCTTAGGTCAACAGAGCTAGTAAAAGGAAGGGAAATATTTCCTAAGTAGATCACCAGGGATCTCTTTTCAGGTATTTGGACCCATCTGTTTATTCTGATTGCAACACTCTGCTTAGAACTAGGGATTTGCCACCAGAAGGACTTTTAATAGTCACTTAAAATTTTGCTACAGCTGAACCAGCTATTATAGAAGTATGAGTGTGCTGCCAGCTGGGTAAAATCCTCGCTGCAAGCCCAAAGGATATAAAATATTTTTTTGGAGTGGGGGAGGGCAAGAAACCCAACAGTGGCAATATTTAAACAGAGGAGTAGAACATGATTCCCACGTAGGAACTTGGAGGTGTTTGACAAGAGTCAAAAACATCCTTCTGCTACTTGACAAGTATTAAAACTTCTTTCTTTAAACTGAAGGAGAAAAAAGGGCATCAGTAACATGCTGACTAGCAGCAAAACAAGAGATAGCCTATGAAGAACAGCGTCTTCTGGCTCAGACCGCATCAAGCGCTGGGCTGTGATGTTGAAGTTTAGAGCACTGCTGCCATCTGCAGGGGTTCATCCTTGCTGACATTCCAAACTTTACAAGCTTCTGGGAACCCAAATGATCTCTGGAAACTTGCGCATCCAGTACCACGCAGTGTGTCAGACTCCACAATTGCTCTTTTATTTATACCATCTTCACTTGGACCCAGAAAGACCAAATACGTCCAAGGTTAAACTTCAAACAAGTCAAAGGTAAATTGGGTCTAAAGTTGGTGATTTTATTTCACTCCCCTTTTTTAGACTGTGCCCTTCCTGTGAGCTTATTTCTGGTAGTGCAAAATATACACCTAGTCTATTATGAAATGCTGTAAATCTGATAAAAATGAAATTTATTTGAACTTCAGCTCTATAAAAGAGGCATAATTGCCTCTTTACATTGAACAATCCTGCCCTCTGCTCAATGCTAGTCTTGTATGTGCTCATGTACTTATATCTCACTTGCATAATTTAAAGGCAGCACATTAGATAACAATGAATAAAAGAAGAATCCAGGTTAGGGATGGGAAAACATTTCCTGGAGTAGACAGGCTAGTATTTGGTGCGGACAGAGGCAAAAGGAACCAATTAGTCCAAGTGTTACTGGTGGTATATGGGACCATCTGCAGTTTAGATTGTCTGCACAAAAGACATGAGGAATGATGGCTAGAAAGAGCTAGAGATGCAATCATGTAAAGACAGAAGCTGTATCCATCTGTGGATGCAGATGGATACAGCCAGAATGACATATGGGATTGAGTAGTAGGGCAGTAAATGGGAGAAAATAGGATTATTTAGTGCTGGTGTTATGTGTAAATTAATGATGAAGTTACATGTAAATCTTTAGTATACTAGAATGAGATGAAGAATTGTGCTGACACACATGAAGGATACTAGACCTGATTAGGTAATGAACTCAAGAGCAAAAATTCGGTACTCTGGTCTGAAGACATTGTATGAAGAATCATTATGCCCTTCAGGCCCTGGGATTACAGGGATCTGCACAGTATGTCAGAGATGTTAGAATAGACTGGAATAGAGTGGAATAGACTATATCAATTGGAAAGAACCTATAGTGATCACCTAGTCTAACTGCCTGACCCCTTCAGGACTGACCAAAACCTAAAGCATAGATCGACCCAATGTTTTCTTTAGACCTTCTCTTGTTATAAGGGTACTTAAAAAAAAAATCTTGTTATCTGACACAACACTGGCCTAATTCAACTCTAATTGAGCTTTGGCCTTTTGTGTCTTCTCCCCACACATACAAACCGCAGCTCTGCTGCCGTGTTCAAGGCATTTATTACTGAAAAGAAAAATAATGAATTCAAATATAAGGATGAATACAAATTTCAGACATTATCCCTCTAAATCTCAATTCTAAGCACAAAGTAAATGAGGTAGAGCAAGCACACTCCTGCTTTTGAAGAGACTAAGAAAATCTCTAGACTTCTTTTCATGTGAAAGTACTGGCTGCTGAGCCATTTTTCCTGGCCTCAACAGCACTGAAGACAAATAGGTTCACTTCTGATTTCATCAAAGGTCTGACTTATCTTTGGCATCTAACACATTGATTTGTTTCTCACTTGGAGAGTTCAGTTCAGGTCAATTTCTGACTCTTCTTGGTTTTTTTTTTCCTCAGGGTTCTCCATCCTACATTCAGCACAAGATCACTTGCACAGCAGAGATAATTAAATATTTAGGATAGACAGAAAATATTTTTCTTTGTGTGAACTCCAGATAAGGTTAAAAAACAACCCTCACCTTCCAATGCCTTTTATTTAGTAAATGCTTTGCTTCTCAAAAAGCCTAATGTCATGGACAGCAGCAATAGCAGCTTGTTACTGACAAACTTTAGTTTTGAAAGTATTTGAGGTTAAAAAAAAAAAATCAACTTTAGAAACTAATGTTGAAACTTACTTTCCAGCTTTGTTTTTGTGATACGATGATTAGACACTGCAGCCTTGAACCTGCTGTCAAAAACCTGAAGTCATAACAAACAGAATCTTTCCACCTTACAGGTAAAATGCAGGCTGTAGAACTCCTGAGTGACTGAAATAAGCTTGAAAGTGTCATTTTTAGGCTCTGAAGCCTTCATCTCTAAGAAAGCATGAGCTCCATCTGCTCTGGTATGGATTCTTCATGCACACTTCTCTGCCATGGAACCCCTCTTCCTCCACAGACCTTGGTGTCCCCTCTGATGTTTCTCACTCTTTGCTCCCTTCTCCTCATTCCATTCAACATTTTATACTCTTTCTTAAATATGCTTTCAGAGATGCCACCAATTCGGCTGTGTCCTGGGGTTGGTCTGTTGTGAAGTTGACTGCAACTCATTGTGTCCAGCACAGGGCAGCCCTTTATGTCCTCCCACAGAGGCCACCTTTGCCACCTCCCTCTCCCCCACTACCAAAACCTTGCCACCTACATGTAATAAAAAAGTGACATTATAAATAATATGAAACTAACTTCTGCTCACTATGTTTTATACTCAGGGCCTTGTCTCTTGAGATATAGCATGGTAATACAGTGGAGGGATGACTGTATGTGGGAGACTGTGACACTCATTGCAGAAAATGACAGGCAGACAGTGTTGGAAACAGGAGTTTGAAGAAGATAGTCATGATTTGTGCAGTAAAAGTGCACTCTGGAGAAACAGGTTTAATTCCAACCTTTGCCATGAAGTTCCTAAGCAGTATTTAGTAGATATTTAAAACAAGGATGACCAAGGTCTCTAAACTTAGGAGATATTTTTCCTCCAAGATAGCAACTCATAGCTAAAAGATTAACTGGATGAGTATCCAATAACATCTTCATTAGCCACAGTAGCAGATACTTAGAACAAGCTGAGTACTCTAGGTATGACAGGACACACTCAGAAGCATGGCATAATCCTGAGAAGATTTACACTGTGTGAGCTCAGACCATTGCTAGCTAAGCTCTCTCTGAACTTTTTAGTTCAGCCCAAAAGAGCTTGCACAGGCCACTCCGCAGCTCTGTTTGCATCACTGCACTGAGGCTAGCAAGCTTCATAGACCTGAACTGGCTTCTCATGGAATCTGCAAGCAGCATCTCTGAATCCACAGCATGGTTAATCTGCAACTCAGATAAATCATCCATACATATTTAACTGCACTTCTAGTTCAAGAATGCTTCCCATATCCCTGTTCCTTTTCCAAGAAGCTTCATTTTTCTATGCTCTCTCTGCTGCACCACCACCCTCACCACTGTTTTGGCTCCGTATTTTCTACTTCCATATGTAAATTTGCAATTAAGAGCTACCTGTTCAACCTCTTGCACACTTGCTACTTGCTCAACCTCTTTGACAAGACTGAGAATTTAAAGCTCAGGGTTAGGTATCTCATTCTTGTTCTCTAGAATTTGCTTAAGGCTTCCATTATATTCTTTAAAACACAGTCATTTTACAAGTCTGCCGTCAGGAGAACTTTGCCGTGATTGAGAGAATCTTTGCCTCTCTCTATAGAACTTCAGAAAGTTAAATGGTTTAAGTAAAACCACTTGTCCTATACTTCCCATTAAAGCTTTATATCAGAATCAGTCTGAACACAATGCAAGTAAACTCAGAGAATCCAAGCACCTGGACAACTTTAGTCCTGCTTTTCAAGACCTAAGACTGGTAATCATTTTCTTCTAAAAAAGCAAGAAATATTTTTACTATCCATACAGTTTCAATTAGGCATCCAAGGAAAGGAGATAAATCACTCTCTAGTCTTTGGAACTGAAAAATAAAACCTTATCTGTATTAAACAGGAATAGCTTGCTTGTGGATGTTAGGCAGATCTCCCAATTTTTCAATTACTGAAATAGTACCACATATTGACTCACATAATGCAGTGTTATCTGCAACATTATTTTTCAAATGCAAATGTCTCCAGCTGAAAAGTTGTTCCAGGTCTGAAATTATTTACCACTTTCCTGTCAACTATAGCAAGCACAACTTTCAGTAAAACCAATTGTCCATGCAAGTCCTAGGCCTGGGTTAATGTGTTTAAGACAGTTTCCTGTATATGATATCAACATTCAGATACTCATACCTGATACAATGCTTAGTTTTTCCAGCAAAACCCAAGCCAATTCCATTAGCCACATCGACAACAAACCCAAAATGAGCACATAGCAGCTCTTTCTTAATCTGATGCTGCTACCTGATTTTTCCAGCAGGATCAAACTCAGCCCTGTTTCACTTCATCCTGTGGTTTAACTTGCTGTACATGCAGGATGTCCATAATTTTTTTCTACATGCTATGATTACATATGCTGCAATAAGTTACGAATAAGAAACTCAGTTAGTATCACTTTTTTTGTTACACCCATGTAACAAGTTATGCCTGCTTTTCTAGAGAGAAAATGCTTTGCTGACTCACCTATTCACTGATAGAGCAGCTTTACTGGGACAGTTAACATTGTGCGCAGCATCTTTGCACACCTATACATGGCCTTTGCTTCCCCCTCCAGAGCACTGAACTGTACAGCTTCCAGAGGATGAAATGAGGGTGGTTTTATCCTTCTCGATATCTGCTACTACAAGCCTTAGGTTACAATTAAAGTAACATCAAGTGAATGGGTGCAACCTGTAAAATCAATATCTTGAAAAGGACTTTCTGGATTTGTTTCATTGCCAACCGTTGGTGTTACATACATTTCTTCCATAAATATGCAAAATTCCCATGAGTTCTCTAAAGATCATGCTAAGCAACTGTATAAACTGTCATCTAAAAGAGTTACTGGCAGTAAAACACTGCCAGAGAAGTCCGATCTGCATACAAATGGACTTACAAGAGGAAAATCACAAGTGTGCAACAACAACAACAAATGAAATAGTGAAAGCTACTATATTGTGGAATTAATCCCTGAAAGTAGTGGAGTGTATAGAACCATGGAATGCCAGAACAGATTTAAAGTAATACTGGAGAAGTCCAACCTGGGACCAATGTTGCATGAACTATGGTACAGAGATATTCAATGCTGAAGTGAGTTAGAGATGTAGTAAACTTTATGTGAATCTCTAGTATCATGATAATCAGTTATTGGATGCCAGTTCTTCTTAGACTATTGCTTTAGCTTCCTTATAATACTCTTATAATGAGCATGAGACTCAGGGATTTCAGCAAATATCTGAGGAGCAGCTGTGTGTAAAATGGTTGGAGATAATGGGCATGCTGGATAGTGCCGCACCAGCTGTACCCAAGTTTGAGATAGACACTCTTTCTCCCAGAACTGATCCTTTACAGACTTTGTAGAATCCTTACACTAAGACTAGGTTTGTCTCTGGAAAAGGAAGAGATGGATCTTGCCAGTAGAAAGCTGGCCTATTCCTACCTGATCAGGCAAAAAGTACTCAAACTTCTGTACTTACAGAATACATTATAGAGAAAAATTGCTCTTGCAGTCATCAAATCAACAAAAAGCCAATTGGAAGAAGTCAAATCAAGCATTTGTGTGGAGAAAAAAACTCCTGGCATCATGCCCTGCTCTCCTGCAGATATGAGAGATTCATAAACAGCCCTTTCATCAACATGACATGATCCTCCCAAATGACAAGAAGAGACAGTTAATATGTCAATTGAGACTGTCAGAGGAAGAAGAGATTTTGATCAAGGATTAAAAAAGCCCCATTTTTTCATCTGTTACTCTACAGCTCTGCTGATAATACTCTGATGCTTTTGCTGCCAAAATTTCCAGTGTGAAGTAATCAATAACTCCAAATCAGATTATCCAGAGATAAAGTATATTTTCAGATCCTGGGCATTATTCTGTGTCCTAAGATACTTTAGGTGTTCTTCAGCTCCCAAACTCTTTCTCCCTCCCAATTATACATTTCCACTGCACCTTCCATTTAAAGTACAACCACCAGATTCTTTCTCTATTTCAACATGCTGCTCCCTCCCCTGCACCCACAGAATTGTTTGAGGTTGGAAGAGACTTCTCAGGATTATCTGGACCAAGCCTCCTGCTCAAGCAGGTTCACCTACAGCTGCTTGCTCAGAGCTACATCCAGTCAGTTTAAGATCTCCAAAGATGCTTATTCCCAACCTGTTTGGGCAAACTGTACCAGTGCTCAGTCGCCCCCACAGAAAATTGGGTTGCAGTTACAGAGTAAGGCCCAAGTTACGGAGTAACCCCACGTTCCTTCCTTTGCCTTCCTTATTGATTCTCATCATTCTTGCCACGACACTGCATGAGAATTTCAACACATTCTTAATATCAGATTCACACATGAAAGAATTGGCTTTCTGAACTTCACAGAAACATTAAATGAGAAGTGCTGGCCAGCAATGAGGAATTCAATCATGCAGGAAGCCACATCTTCAGTAGAAAACCTTCCCTGACACTCTGTATTTCCCACCTATAACCATGAAGAACAAATGTGTTTTCAGACACTAGGGACAGGTTTAACTGAAGTTTAAAAAGCTGTGAATATTTGTAGATAATACAGCTTCTGGCCCTGGTCAGTATTTATGCAAACTGCTTTGCACTTGTATAGCTACTTTAGCCTTGGTTACCTAAAAGTAGTTTAGAAACAATTAGTTCAGCTTCACAACACCTTGAAATGAAGGAAGAGTTGAATTGACAGCTGGGGGAAAAGACAAAGTCATGCTAGATCTAAATGCACAGATATCACAACTTGATATTGCATTTATTTTAGTCTGTGTTATGCATATATGTAATTGTCATTGACTTTAAAAGACCCAGAAGACAATCTACAGCTGTGAAAAAATATACCTATTCAACCATATAAATACATATTTAGATGCCAAATCTAAAGCAATACATTGCTAGTTTAAAGAGGCCGTCTCATATACTTCAGAAACAACATAGGAAAAAAAGTGTCACGTCTGGGGGTACTTTTCACCAAAGTATCCCAAAGAGCTGCACTGGATTAACAGATTTCATTGGAATGAGGATATCTGCAGTGCACAGTGACAAATAGGAACTTTTGGAAATAGTCTAAATGAAGTGAAGGGAGAAAGCTGTACTCAACTGAAACTGCAAGGAAGTTTTAAGTCATCAAAATGCAATTATTAGAGCTGAGTAAGCATCGGAGGAAAAAAAAAATCCACTAATACTCATTAGACTTTTTAAAAAAAAAAACAACAAAAACAAACCTTACTTTAACTTGCAAAAATAAATCTAAATATGAAAGCTTAAATAGTCCCAAACTATATGTGTGAATGCCATTATTCAACACTTTATATTCTAAATGGGAAATGGCTGGTTAAGCAGCACAAATCACAACTACCATGCAGAAACTGTACTACTTGGGCATCGTACTACTTAAGCACTGAATTAATGCTGCAATTTGAGTCATGAATATCCCCAACAAATTGTTCATACAACATTCACACAGGGAAAACATTTTCCAAATATATTTACAAACTCAGGCAATAAAATTATGTGATAATTTTCCAAGTATTTTGTGAACAGAAGGAGAAAAATGTTCCGAATAAATTATCCATCTGAAATAGCCTCTTATTTTGTGATTATGGACTGGATTAGCCCAAGTAACAAAAAAAGTTTCATGGAACTGAGTAACAACATTTCATTATACAATTGATTTCAGTGGAAACAAGCATGGGTCTTAAAATTGTTGTAGCTTATAAGTCTATCTCATTTGACACAGTTGACTTTGACCCTTTACTACCACACTGGGATAGCCCTGTCTTAAATACTATTCTAGGAAGAGAAGAACTGTATACCCTGCAAGGAAGGGACTGGTTTCTTCAGTTTTGAAAACCACTTGAACACTACTATCGCTCTTGAATTAGATTTTCTTACAGGATAGCTGGGGTAAGATTCATTATTGTGTTCAAGGCCAGGCTGGCCAGAGCCTTGGGCGACATGGTCTAGGATGAAGCACTCCTACCCACAACAGGGGGTTGGAATGGGATGATAATAAGGTCCTTTCCAATGCTAACTATTCTATGATTCTATTGCGTGAAATCTAGGTGTAGGCCACAGTAAGAAAAACCGGTAGAAACAGAATCTGATGCAGACTTCACACCTAAGCAAGCTAAGAAAGTATTTAGTTTCGCAAAGGTGTCTACTGGTAGTGACGTTTCAATCTATAGAGAGTATAACAAAAATCTGGGGGTAATACTGGTGAGTTTAAATAGAATGTTGCTCCTCTCGCATTTACATGATATTTTATGAACATCTCCCTTCAAACCAAACAGAGCTCTGTATCTTATTTCCTAAGGATATTTTGTGTACCATGCACTGCGCCAACAAATACAGATGTTAGAAAGAAATATTACTGGCAATTACAGTCTTTGGAACACTTTGAACTGAAGTGTTGTTGCCCATCAGCTGAGATCTGTGTACTGCTCAGGTCCAAAAAAACAATTCCAGGTTTGTGTTAAAAATCACACATATTTTAGCTAAAAATAGCAATATTTTCTTCTCGAATCAAGTCAAAAAGGAGCCTGAATCTTATTGTAGCAAACGAACTGTCGTGGTTTAAGCCATATATCAGCCATGCAGTTTGTTCACTCACTTCCCCCTTTTTCTTCCCTCCGCTCCTGGAGGGATAGGAAGGAGAATAGAAAGAATGCAACTCCCACAGGTTGAGATAAGAACAGTTTAATAACTAAGGTATAACACAAACCA
>JANRGW010040412.1:44449-94351 GCA_024733675.1 Psilopsiagon aymara | reverse complement strand
ACACCACCCCCCCCACCCGATACTAAATTGTAGCATATACTTGTAATGTTGCTCAGGAATCCACTATCTATATAAAAATCCACTCTATATAAAACTGGGTTTAAACACACTACTGTGTAAATAAACCTGTTAGTGGAATGTGTTTGCTATGAGCTTATCTACTACAACCAATAGCCCCATGGCAGAAGAATGAAACTGTTAAAAATGTGCAGTTGACTTCTTTCACCTCTTACTTTTGCTAGATTTTGCCTATATTCTATCTGCTTTCAGAACAGTATTGCAAATACTTTCCTGTGTGAGTAGTTAGAAATTATCAGGGTTTGGAGGCTGAGAAGTTTTGGTTGTGAGCTGTTGGCAAGGGTTAAATTTGGCTATTGAAAGCCACAAGCTACTATGCAGGCTGCTGGCTCAGAATATATCATAAACTCTGATGTCTTCCTCTTTCTTCTCCAAATCTGCTTATCCAGTGCTGTAACATGATTGTCACCCTAGTCACGTAAGTGTGCACTGTACTATAGTCCATTCATTTATTAGTTGTAATACAGAGCAAAAATCAGGAAGAGGGGTTTTTAAAAATAAAATCACCATGAAGTGCTTACCATCCATTAGAAAGATACACATGGTGAACATTCCACTGTATTTCAATACCAGTGTTACATCTCAAGAATAAGCACACTAATAGGAAACCCCATTAAAATATTTTCCCACCACAAAACCCTCCAGCCGGAGACCATTCCAGACAATGGTTTCACTTTTTTAGTAATGATATTCTTAGTAGTCCCATTGTTCTGAGCTGGTCCCACAGATATCTAGTTTTTAGTAGGATAACACACATTATTATAGCATCAGAATTTTTAACCAGAAAATTTCCCCTCTGACTTTATAGACTTAAGGGCGCTATGTCACCATATGTGGTTTCTTGCATTTTTCTGACTACTGTATTCTAGAACTAAACAAACTTTGTCACACCAGCCTTATCCGTGACAGATTTCCACTGCCTGGGGGTGTTTATGGACAAGAAATAAGCAGTCTGGTTTAGCTCATCAGAAAGTGAGCCTAATGAATAGGATTAAAGCTTCATCTCTTTACTAGTATTTTATTATTTGTTAAACTGACTTGTGGTCATTCTTAACAACTATAGCAGTGCCATTCTCACCACTGTACTTAGCTAAATGGCCTATCAACATTCCTATTAGAAACTCTTTTTGAGAAGTTCGTGAATTAGCTGTGAAAAATTTACAATAGCGGTGCCAACCTAGAATACTAGTTCCCAGATGTGGTTTGAATATTTTTATTATATTTTTAATATGAATGGGTGCATATGAATGCTAGTGAGGAATGTTAATAGCCTTATTTAAACCAGATCGGTGTTGCACAAGTTTCAGTTCTCTGTTGCTTAGCTGATGCACCTCAGGCTTCATCACAGGCAGCACCTCTATTATTTCAGTTGCCAGGTTCTTTTAAACAGTGAGGTGCCTTAAATCAAGTCAGGGATCTACTATCCACTTGAAACTGGGCCCAAGTATGCTCACAAGGTTCAGGAACATCATGACTGGCCAATTCATACAGCGCTGCCAAATTTGCAGCCATTGGGGACTTCCTGATGTTTATAAGTCATATTCCAGTGTCATGTGGTGTGCAATATGAGCTGCTTCTTGCTGACTGCAAACTCCAAAGTGGTGTCATGAATCCTCTTGGGAACACAGACATCATTCATTTTATTAAGAACTTGGCTGGGACCATCACACATTCTGCCCACTTCTGATTGAAGAAGAAATATGCATGTGCTCTGTCCTTCCCTCTTTCTCTAAAAATTAAGTCCTGTAATCAGTCTTGAATATTTTCTTCAATTACCAAAAGCAGAGCATGTCAGAAAACTTCTTCAAATTTTATAGAAGCAGAAATGCTTAGGAGAACAATACTGAACAGCAGCTACAATGCTCCACTCTGACAAAAGGGCAAGTGCATCACACAGCAGAGGCAGTTGGTGCTAACAGGAATAGAAGAGTAAAACCCCTTTGAAATTCCTTCTCTGGGCTGATCTGCATCTACTGAACATTTCAGTACAAGCAAATGGCTTTGAAAATACAGGTTTTCATGAAGCTGCTGGGAAAGCAGCTCTCCTAGGGATACCACGATGATACTCCCCTACATGCCTATGTTCTTCCCAAACATGCCTTGATATAATCCGAGCATGAGCTACCTCCACGTGGGGTTTTGATATATTGCTGTAAATGGCTCAGTCTGGTTTATACTGATAGTTTGGTAGTCTGTAGCATTGCCTAAATTGCTTGTATAGTCAAAATCCATTAATGACAACATATGACTGTACTGGATAGCAGGTTATACCCGGGGGCGCTAAATATACAGAGATATGTAAAACATGCAAGGTGCAATCATCTCTTTCTTGCTGTGTTGTCTATGATGTATACAATTTGTGTTGCTTAATGCAATTTGACATTTAAAAGAAATAAAATGGGATTAATTATTATATCTACAGCAGATAGAAGTATATCAACATGCAGAAAATTTATCTGAATCTCTAAATTATTTTAAAAGATATTGCTCTAAAATGTACTTTCTCAAACTCTTATTAATTTCAAAAGGAGATTCAAGCAAGCATAAGGCTGCATTCCCATCTCTTGCTTGAATTTGCTATAACCTTCATGCTAATATTCGGATAGCACTTACAGGCATTAAAAGATAATGTACTGTTCTTGTAGGCTCTCAGACTATTCAGTTGCTGTACACTTGCAAAACAAAATATAAATAAACACTGAAGTAAAATAGGAAATCAAATTTCTGTTTCCTGAAGTACTATTTCAATAAAGAACTAAAATGTTATAAATTGTCCCAGTAAAAAGCTTTCCAAATGAATTTTTTTTCTACATAACAGAAATGTCAGGTTTGAGAAATCAAATGTTATAATGAGAATTAAACTTCCTCATTTTAATATAAAAGAAACTTTAAAATTGTGGTAGAAAAGATTCCATGAATTCATCTAATCCAGAAAGCATAGATTTACCGAAGTGCGCATGGGGACAGAAGACTGCTGTTCGAAGGCTCAGTCCATCTCCTCTTAAAGTAAATAGGAAGACTTATTTGAATGGGAATTGAAATATGCCGTAGAGCTAGGTACTGTAAAGTGGAAAAGATTTACTATATAAAATTCTGGGCCATATTTTAATCATACAGACTCATCTTTAAGGAGGGGCTGCTTTGGAGAGTAAATAAATCCAGTAGGAAAGCCTTTAGCTCATTCAGCTCTAAATACCTACACGTAATATTCTGGTATGCACTATTTTATGACCTTCACATTTTTCCCTCTAGAAGGATTGTCTGAATTGACTAAAGGAGTTAAAAAAACATCTATGATGGTGTAGTATTTCATGGCTGAATGCAAAGATCATTCATTACTCCTTTTTTTTGTTGTTGTTGTTCCTGAGTTAGAAAACAGCATAAGCTCATTCAAAGTTCTTTTTTTTTTCCAATATATCCTTTCTGTGATATTTAACAGTTGTATTTTTATTGTATAGCTAGTTGCTGCTATGTAGGTATTTAAATATATTTTAGTAATTCTCAATATGTGGCTTTTGCTGATGTGAGGACTACTAGTTCATTTGGTAATTCATTTGGTTCCTCTATCAATTCGATAAACCATGGCTTAGCAAAACAATGTTCTTATAAACATACAATGATATCTCAAATCTTTTCTCCCTGGAAAGCAATAGCTTTAGTAAGGCCATTGTTTATGTTAACTGGCTAGACCCTGACTCTGGTCCGGAGACAACAGTGAAGAAGCCTAGGCATCAAGTAAGGAAGCATCAGGTGACATGAGAAATAAACTCAACTCAGGGCATCTTCAGATACTCCTTGTATCATTAAGTTACATGAGAGGGAGGGACGAGGATGCTGTTTCGGAATTTGCCTTTATCAGGACCCTTTTTAGTACAGGGTCTCATTTAGGTAGTCCATCCCTACTAAGTCACAGCCTTTCATCTTCTTCATGACTCTACTTCCCAAGTGCAAATAGGAAGCAAAACACATGTGAAAGCCAGCAAGGAGTTCCAGGAGCATGGGTCTTGAGCCAGAGGTGTTACCCCATACTGCTCTGTGACTACAGGATCTACAGGTGATTCAGAAAGTAGTTGTTACATGGCCCAACAAAAGAAAAATGTGTATTGGCAGGAAACTAAAGGAGATGGAAGAAAAGCAGGGTCAGTTAAAAAAATCTAACTGAATAAATAGATGAAATAACTGCTGAGTTAGACCTCTAAATTTAGCTCTCAGAAGATGAGAGAAGTTGAAGTGCTCCATTATGCCAGGCTTGCTTGGGCATCTTTACTGTTTGAGGCAGCCATACAAGAGGAGTTGCAGTCTTACCCTGAAAGCACAGCAGCCAAGTGCTCTGTGGGAGCATTGCACAATGCTCCAGCAGCAAGCGCTGGGAGCCTATGCAAGTCATGGGACCACGTTTTGTAATCCCAGTTCACAAGCTATAAATAAACATGCGATTGATCCCTCCTCACAGAACAAACTGGATGCCTTCTGGTGTCAGCTTTGTGTGAGGAATAGGTTTTTTAATTTTTTTACCAAATATTCAAGTGCACTTGACCAACTTTAATTACTTAAGGCAACGTCATTTGTTTCTTTAGGAATAAATGGAGTATGGAGCTTAATAATGAATTCACAGGATCTTTTTCAATATTTTTCTACTCTATTTTTTCTTATTAATAAAATTCAAGATATGAATTCCTATTTAGTTGTGGCTTTTTGACCCCCCCTTATTGCTTGCTTTTCAAAACTTGTAACTGTTTTGTTAGCCTTGACTTCATGTAAGGCATTTTCTGCAAGTGCCTTGGACTTTGACACAATCTGAACTAGTGTGAAACAGATCTTCTTCCAGGTACACAGCAGAAAACCTAACTGGGTTTTTTTTAGCATTTGTGGAGACCACAGATGGTGTTATACTGTCGATGTTAGGAGCCTGGGCACTTTTACAGGGGGAAATAAGAAATTTTAGGTACTGACTTCTTCTAGTAGAAAAAAAAAAAAAAAAGGAAACAAAAAGTAGGGAGAACAAATGGGTAAAATTTAAATCCATTAAAGCTGAAACCCACGTGTTTTCAAATGCATGGGATGTTGCCACTGGAACCAATTCAGACAGGAAATAATACCTGCACTGTCTCCTTATGTCATTTTAAAGAAGTGTGGATGCTGTACTCAAAACCATTACTTTGATTATGAATTATAAATACATGGAATTACATCATTTTTGTCCTTTTGGGGTCATCATTTCATTGTCCCTTTTAGATTTAAAGTCTACAAATCTTGCACATTTGTGATAATGTGGCTAAAGATTTGATGGTTCACTGGCTGGATTCCTGTGAGAATGAAAATTTTAGTACAATTGAGGCTTGGGGTTTGGTTTGGTTTCTTTTGGTTTTTTGGAGGGACCGCTTATTTATGTTGAATTTATTTAAGTAAAATAAATAGGTATTCTTTTTAGTGCTTTTATGTTTTTTACTTGGCTAACATCTCTCCACAACTTTGCAAGTAGATGGAACATTATTTAAACAGAGATGATAACAAATTACAGGGTATAGGATGTACTTAGCAGAATCTTTCTGAAGAAGAAGGCAAGCTTTACACCTGAGTATGTACCACCTGGCTTTTGGACATTAAATGCAACCACAGTGGAGTACTGGTGGGATTTTCAGTGTAAAATGGAGTTCTAACAGACCTTGCAATAATCAGATAATGTTCTGAGGAAGATTTTCATGGCAGATCTGAAGATTGATCTCTAACACAATACCTCTCTAAGGACAAGGCATGGGTAAAATAGGTAAAAAGTAGAATGTCCTTCTCACTTTATAAAAGGAGATCAGAAGCACTGAGTGCCTTACCCTAGGACACACAGGAATTCAGTAGTGAGCTATGAGCAGAATCCACTCCATGCCTTAAAGACAACCCTGTTAACTTGCATTATTGTTACTCTTTCTGTTATTACAATTATAGTAGATCTGGAAAGAAAACTAAAGGAAAACAAACAATCAAGTTTAGCAGCCTGCTTTATTTTATCTATTTCAATATAATTTCTACTACAATGTACTAACTTTGATCAGTACATAAATGCAATGTAGACAGTTCTCTGCCTAATCTCAAGCATCCTACAGCAAAGCCAGAAAAGAAACTTTGGCCTTGTAATTCTTTCCATGGTGGTGCCTGTAAGACAGGCACCTCACTCCAGAAGCATAATGTGCCTGCCTGCCTGCCTCAGTGCCCAGAGGAATTAAGAGCAGCTGGCATGCTGAAGAGGCACCAGGGCAAGCCTTGAGGACGTGGTGTATCTTATGTGTCAGTACTTTCTAAGGCTCAGATGCCTTTCACTAGCTGCAGGGCAGCAGGATTTGTAGTCTCCCCCCCCCCCCCCCCCCCCCCCCCCGGAGTGAGGCATTTATGTATCTTTCCTTGTTTCTTTTTCCGCTTTGACAATCAAGTATTAGATGTTTCGTCCTTCCTGAAGGCTTCATTGAAGGCGCTGGTGGTACTCCCTGTGTTTCAGGAATCCCCAAAACCGGCAATATACTGGAAAGAGCAAGAGCAAGAAGTTTGCCCTCAGAGCCTTGTTTGTATAGTACCTTCTTTTTTATATCTGTCGCTGTTACTGGTGAGGTGCCCCCAAAGGCTTTACACAGTCATGTTTGCACAGTCACATTCAGGGTCTGTGTGATCCGTAGACTTGACAAAAAAGATATGCAAGGAAGATCTACACTGTGTTATATTTAGCATACTAGCAACTTCTTAGAGATTTAAGAATATATATTAGGCTTTTCAAAATGGAGTACTTTGAGACTGAAGTAAAAGAACAACAGAATGAAGTGAGAGTTGCTGATACCCCATTTACACTGAGTGGACCCAGGCAGCTGTTGGGAATGAGAGGAGAAGATCACAGAAGAAGCCCAGAAGAATATCTATAAAACTTCACTCTTTTGCTTCTTAACCAAGGATACACTCTAAAAAGTATAAGTGAAATAAACTGGAATAGTCAAAGAGGCATTTCAACAAGTACAGGCTTACAGCTCATGGCTATCATGCAGCTCATTCCATCTTTGTTACTAGCCACTCAGTCGTTTGAGCACTCCCCACTCTGGATTCAGTATCTTCCTCTGCATCCTCAGGAAAATGTTACAACACGCAGATCAGAAGCTACACTGGGAGAGAAAAATGATATTTTGATTTACTGGTCTAAAGAAAGGGAAAGTGTGAGTACAATCACACATGATGGCAAACCACCTGAGATAAGGAAGAAAGCCCTGAATTTCAGTCTTATTACAAGTGTTGACTTAATTTGAAAGACTGGAGTTGTTTCAGTAGAACAGAATTAGTTAGTCCTGGACAGCCAATAGCCTTGTCCCCTGAGATAGGCAGATAAAGGATAGAACTGATGTTGCATAAATCTTTTAACCACTACTAAGACCTTTTGTGGCCATTGGTGTACTGGGCTTGAATACGTAAGGGTATTAAAAAAACAGAGCAAAGCTCATTTGAAAGCTCAGTGATTTGCAAATCCCATTAAGCTTCAAAATGAGTAAGTTACCAAATTAGTCCTGAGGAAAAGGGTTTCTGGGTATATCCAACAGCAGACTTTTGGCTGTTCAGAAATTTCAAAATAAAACATGTCAATGGAAATTAGGCAAAAACTGAGAAGGAGCTGGAAATCTGTGGCACACTGAGGTCCTGATGGTGCAGGTAGCCATGTATTCCTTCATGGATATGGCTGTAGCTCTGAAGTGGCTCTGTGGCACTACCTGTGAATTTTTCACATCCATGCTTAGACTTGAAAGCTGATCATGTTTAGATCTGTGTTTTTTCACTGAATGGAGATAATAAGTCCTAGGCTCTCCCTTACTCATTCTAAATAAAATGTAATAGCTTTAAATGTGCTAATTCTGATTTAGTAAATATTTAGCCAGAATTACCAGTTCTGAGCATTGAAAAGCCTGGATTCAAACAAGCAAAATCATAAAGTTCCTTTAGAAACTCTTAATTAAGAAAAATTATAACAAGTAATTGCCCTTTTGGTTTTGAGTTTTGGTTTTTCTTTTTTCTTCAGCATTTAGTACCTGTTCAGATTACAGTCAGACTTTTCTTCACAAAGAAAGAGAAAGTAGAAACTCACATAGAAGAGAAAATGGACTCAAGTTGCACCTAATACCCAGTTCACTGAAAGGGTCCTGAAGCACTGGAACAGGCTGCCCAGAGAAGTGGTTGAGTCACCATCCCTGGGGGCATTTAAATGAAATGTAGATGTGGTGCTTAGGGACATGGATCTTAAAGGTCTTTTCCAACCTAAACAATTCTGCGGTTATTGATCAATAATAATAAAAAAAAGAGAACCTCTTAAATCTGTATTATTTTAGGGTTTAGGCTCCCTGAAAGATCTCTCTAAATATAGCACAAATACTGATGTAGACCTATATTTTATCTCCGAAGTTTTAAGGCTGGCACTTCTTTCCCAAGGGAAATCAAAAGGGCACTATGAATGCAGGTGAAATTGTCATTGCTGTGCTGGGGAAGCACAAAGAAGGCTTTCTCCTGATGCCAGTGATAGAAGGAATACCCCTGGAGCAGATGCGAAGGCAGACATCACTTTTCTTTCTTTCTTGGACACTGGGCCAGCCAAGCTGTCTGTGTACACAGGGATTGTGGTTCCCAGGACAGAGGATGGCACAGAACTGCAAGTCTTCTCTTGCATAACTGTGTTGCTCCCTGGGTTAGGAATACGTGCTCTAGGAAACTCCTTCAGCTGCTTCCCTACTTTTATTGAGGCCCTGAACTACTATATATCAGCCAAAACCTGTAAGGTACAAGCTGGTCTTGAGTGTTGTATTACAAATAAGGCACAGCAATATTCTTTCAGAAGGGACATTCTCCTTTCTGTAACCATGAAATCCCTTCTGCTATTAATGGGAGCTTCTAAAGTGGGTGGACAAACCTCAGAAAACAGTGACAATTGCATGAAATGTGCTTAGTGTGGAGTGTGAGGTTCTGTCTTCAAGAGCCATAAGAGCTTAGGGAGACATTATTTCCCAGAGCCACCAGAAGTGAATCCAAAGGTCCGTTTTCTTTTCACTGTACACTTGTCTCCCTACCAAACCCAGTGAATTTTTAGTTCAATGTCTCAAAAAAACTGAAAGGAAAAACACTCCTGCCATTATTGCTATTACAATTTACCAGTGATGTGAAAGCTGAAGGTAATCCATGCTGCAAGCTGTAAGCATCATGCTTTTTCACCTGTAATAAAAGAATTCAATGGGGTTTATGTTTCAGGGAAGAAATGAGAAATTTGCAAAAATTATCATTATTATTGTTTTTTAATCCCATAGAAAAATATTCAGGAAAACAGAAACTTTCCATAGGAACACACCAGTTCAGCACAATATTTTGAGTATCCCTCTAGTTGAAAACTTGATTTTTTAAAATCAAAACTGGAAAGAAAAATGAAGGAAGTGATGGGAAGAGAAAATGATAGGAAACCAAGAACACCAAAGATGAACTTAATCAGATACTGACTTTGACAAAGACACTGACTAAAGGCTCTGCTTCACTTAGTATTTACTTATTGCATAAATCTAGATGATTCCAGCAGGAGGCTCTTCTTATGGAATAAGTAGTGGCCTGTTCTTTAGGGCTGTTCACTGTCAGATAAAGAGGACAGTATAAAAGGGAATGAAATTTTATCTCATATGCATTTTGAGCATCCAAAATGGTCACTTTTGACTGGCTTTTCCTTTATCTGTTTTTATGAATGGAGCTTCAAAGAATCTTCATTTCATGGTGGAAGTGTTTATGAAAACTTGACAAGTTTCATGGGACAAGAAGTGTGTTTCCTGCCTAACTCCATGGCAGGTGTTTATTCTTTAAATTGAGAATTTACTGCGGTGTGATAGTCTGCAGTATGACATTCTTTTCCTAATGCTAAACCCAAAGTTTTCCTTACAGAAAAAAAAAAAATACTTAAGTGAGCCTTATCAGAAACTAGTGCTGTCATAATTATGATTGTCAGGATACTCAGAATTAATTACAATTTCAAGCTGTGATAGAGCCTAAAATAGCAAGAGCTGCTGGTGATCCAAAAATCACTCACAGCATGTCCAAGCTAGTATTTGGCAGAGAGCATATGCAACTTAAAAAAAGAACATAACCCTTTAGGCCCATGCAAGCAATTAAGCTCTTTGTAGAAATGTCAGGCCATAAGTATGAAAAGACCTTTCAATTGTTTACATCTAATTTTCCTCTAATTAGTGAGATCTGACTTTAATTTCTCCCCCTTCATTTTTCAAATAAGACCAGATGGGCTTATGTTCAGAGGGCAGCTGTTCTGTTCAAAAGTAAAAGAAGAAAAAAAAGAGGTGATTCTTGGCAAGTCAGACCCCATGATTCTTATAGTGAGGGGTGTACAAGTAAATGCCAATCAGCTTAGCAGCATTGAAAGATACGTAAGGAACTTAGCCTGGGAGCTCTGCTGACGGCGTAAAACAAGACGACATTTCCAGAAGTGTCTGTCAAACAAAGTATAAAAATAATCAGAGACTGACGGCACAAGTTACTGACACTAAGCTGATGTACAAGTGGGTGAAATTTAACAGCACTTTGAGAACTTTAATTTTATTGTTGCAGCCCATCTTGTTAATGTTCTAAATGCAGTGATCAGTGAGGTAAAAATATATATATGGTCGTGTTTGATCAGAGCTGCTTCAGTATGTTGATGGGCAAGAATTTTATTTCGTTTCACAAACTGTTAGATCACTGCTGTCACATGAATCCTTGCTGTCTCTGTCATCTCTTTGCTGCCCAATCTTTATTCTGAAAGACAATAACTTATGCCTCTCCATCCACTCTTCCTGCCTCTCTGAGCCTAGAGGAACATACTTTTAAGTCACTAGCATGATGAGCCTAGCACTACCTGACTGCAAAATAGGTCAGCAGAATGAAAAGCAAATGTCACCTACCTAATAGCCAAGACTGTATGTCTTTCCTCCTGGAGTCTTGCCTCAGCTTGGATCTGTTAGAAGAATGCTGAGCCAGTCCCTTGACTTTCTGTGCTTCAGTCTGTAAACTGAGAACAGTATTTATCCATTGCATTGGAGAATGAGAAGGCTGCACTAAATGGTAGTTGTTGGAAATCCTGGGGTGAGAAAGTGCTTATATAAATAATAGAAGACATTGTCAATCAGTTTATAAGAGTGAATAAATAAAATGAAATATAATGATTTTGTTTTCTTATTTCCTTTTATTCACAATGTCTTTCAAGCATCCTCATGCAGTAAATATGAATATGTATCCTCAGAGGTCATAATGTTAGTCCGAGCTCTTTTTAGAGTTTAGGTGCGTTATCTATGTTCACTTTGCTTCTGTTTTCCCTTGCATCTGTGGTCTGTCTTATCTACTTGAATTGGAAGATCTTTGCAGTAAGGAATATTGTAAGGTATCTGTGGTACCTAATGAGTCAATCTTTTTTTGGCCCTGTTGGCTCTACAATAGCACATAGTACTAAAAGTTAATCAGTTTAGTGTTTAGATTTACAGCTACACTCTGATGGAAACTTACAGTTCAGGAGACAAGTGATATCCTCTTACACTGACAGAGCCTGCAGAAAAGTGCTCCTCGCAGTAGGTCAAAGCAAGAAAAAAAAGTGAGGGAATGTGTGTGATGTTAGTGCTGATGCAATATAAGGCTGAAACAGAAGCATACATGTCCAAGAAACAAGTAATAAATGAACACTCAGAGCACCAAAGTAGATCCTGTTGGATCCCTGTGTTGATTCCGCGCTTTGTGAGCATAAATGCTAAGTGCTACCTTTCTCTTCAACTCCCACTGAATTCCATTCCCTATTCCCACTTCTTCCTATCATGTTACTTGCAGTATCTTTTTTAAATATATGCAAGAGTAATTTAAATAGGGAAGTTTAGACTGGATATGAGGAAGAAATTCTTTACTGTGAGGGTGGTGATGCACTGGAATGGATTGCCCAGGGAAGTTGTGAATGCTCCATCACTGGCGGTGTTCAAGGCCGGGTTGGACATAGTCTTGGGTGGCATGGTTTAGTGGGAGGTGTCCCTGACAATGGCAGAGGGGCTGGAACTAGATGATCTTCAGGTCCTTTCCAACCCTAACTATTCTATGATTCTAACATTAAAATCAATTCAGGACACATACCAGTATTTGGCTGATAACACAAAAGGAGGCAAATAGTGAGTTCTTGTTCATTGGACTACTAAAATTGCAAAAAAGACGGAATCATCAGGATTCTCCATGTAACGTGGCAGCTGGCAATGGGTTGTTTTTTCAAGGCATCTTGTGAGACTGGAGTCGCAGGGTAATTATTAGTCCTGTGCAGGACTAGCCACAAAAATATTCAGCATTCAAACAGGCACAGGTGATGATTTGGTCTCAGAGGCTATTCATTTTCCCTAGGAATCAAAAGAAATATAAGTTTAAAACAGTGGTGAGAAGCTGGGAATTGATGGTTGTCCTGAATGAAAGAAGGGATGGTAGGGCTGTGTCTGAAATGCCAGAGCCTTTTTCTTATAGCAGATGAATATAATTGTGAGTGCAAATACCAGTCTGGAGAGTCATGCTTTCATTTAAAATGTAGTAGTATAGGAGGAAGTAGCTCAAGCTGGGTTTCATTCTACCAAATTCAGCACAGTTTGGACCTGCTCTGGAAAACACCTCACCAAAAGGTTCAGAAGGTGTTAAAGGTGGCTTAAACGGAGTATCTTTACCCTGCCTTGTAAGGGTCAAAATTAGGAAAGAGGCTGTTCAGCCTGCCTTCTTCCTTGGTTTGTCTGCAGAACCTTCAAAGGAAGGGTGCCCAAACCAAGCCCATTTCACACATATTGCTGAGAAACAGCCAGATTGCAAGGATTTCCACTCATTAGCACCCGCCTGGCCTGAGGCAGACCCAGCCAGCCCAAAGCAGAAAGCTCTGTATCCCATTACCAAAATCCTGAACTACCCAACTCACTTGACTTTTCATTGTATAGATATAAATAACTTCATTCCAGACATTGCCAGGTGCTGCAACGAAGTGAAGGTCACCACAGAAAAGACTGCTCTCTTCAAAGCTCGTATCCAAAAGCTTGCTTTCAACTTCTATGTCCGGTGGTTTACCTGGAAGGCCACCTGCCAGAGGTGGTGTTTTGCTGACATACCAATGGATGCTTATTGTTTTCTGACAAGGGAACTGTGTTTCCCTCAGGCTTTGGAGGGGAAACAGTGACAAACCCTCCCAAGGATTTGGGAAACCTGGGGGCTAAGCAATAGCACACACATGTTAAGAAGCTGACTTTGATGTATTGGTTAGAACTCTACAGGAATTCCACGGCCAAATCCCGTGGATCCTGGTGCTGGCACATGGAGGAAGCTTTCCCTCTGGCTTCCTCACTGTTCTCAATCTGTTTTGCAGAAGCAGCACAGGCAGAAAGGTCTTTGGTTTGCCCTTGGCTCCTGGCCAGCACCTGCATGCTGAGCCTTGGGCTGGAGGTAACAGGCCACAAAAGGCTCACTAAAGCTACTCCCAGCATGACTAACATATTGTTCACTCTGAACTTTCATTCCCATAAGAGCTGTGGTCTTACTTCCTAGTGCCTTTGTTTATTGGCACCTTCTCTTGCTAGTGAGCTGCACCTTCAGCATGGCCCATGCTCCTGCATATGGCAGCTATACCAGTATGTCTACTTTGCCTTGCTTGTTGCATTCTCTGTAGCCATGGCTAAGGCAATGGGTGTTGGTGGGGGGACATTTACTAAAGACATCTTTCCCCTTTGCAAAACCGGTAGTCTTCCCTATGCATATTTATTTGTGATTTCCTTTATAGCAGGCTTACTTCAAATTTCCCACCATGTTGTTGATACCCTGTGCTCTCAGTGTGCTTCAGAGTGGCTTAGAACAGTGCTTCTCTGAAAGTGAGAACTGGACTGACATTGGATTTTATTTTGTATTGTTTTCATGCAGAAATGGAAATATATGTTATTGTCATGGCTTGGATCATTTACATGATCACATCGTTCCTATGGAACCTATATAGCTGCCCAATAAAGAAAGAGTGATCCAGGAGGCTGTATTTTAAGGTTAGTAATGGCTAAATTACAGCAATAATAGACAGTTGTGTCTGCTTTCTGTCCCAGTAGTAAGGTGCCTGGAGGACATGGTCAAGATTAAAAGATGAGAAAAAAAATATGGAGAATTAATATAGACATACAGTTAAAAATAAAGTATTGCAGTATTAGCAGAGCAAGTCCTGTTTAGGAAGGCTTTTAACAGTTATCAACAATTCTTTAGAAAACAGCCACCATTTACATGTGCAGCCAGTTGCTTTCTAATTGCTACAGCAGGCTACCACTGGGAAGAACAAAGGAAATATTTAGCACATCGTAAATTCTTCTGCAGCCCTGCCGAGTGGCTGGAGTTCAGATTACACTTTTATAACCAACATTTGAGAGCAGTTTCTCCTCCACTTTGAGAAAGTGGGTGGGGAAGCTGTTCTACACTTTCTTCAAGTGCCTGAAGTAATGTGTGTCTGAAAGAAACGGTATAGCTGAATTCAAATTTCTCTTCCACTTGTCTTTTGATTCAGGCTTACAGTGTACTGCAATATATTGAAACTTTCAGAAAAAGCTTTGTGAAAAAACAGATGTGTGTGCCATTGTTGTTGCTGTTATAGTAACTAGTAGCTTCCAACATTACCAACATTGAGGATGATTTGCTGAAATCTTGCAAGCTGATCAGTAGTATTTGCTCCCGCAAGTGCTCAGGATCTTACAAATGCTGTTAGGGGTGTGCTGGTGACTGAATGGAAGGTATTAGTCTTCCTGAGTTGGTAGTTAATCATGTCCCTGTCTTGTGAATGAGGTGGTGAGGCTCTGACAGTTGTAAAGATTTCACGATGTAGCAGAAAATATGCTGGCGCCCTGGCTAATTCAAGGTCCCCTTTAGTTTCAGTTCTAGGTGAATTCAGATGTCGCTAAAGTTTCTTTTAGCTTCACAGGGATAAAATATTGTCCATTAAATGTCTTTAATGAGAAAGTAATATTACTGTCTATTCAGTAGCTTACAGCAATGTACAAGAGATGTAAGCAAAGTAATCTTCTGTGTTACAGTTATTCAGTTTGTAAGAAGTTCCCATAACTTTTATGAACTTATCTTTAAAGAAAAAAAATGTCTTAGACCTTAAATCCTCTTAGATGTTTGTCTATAGTTTGTCTATACCTACTTTGGCATGTCTTTTTTTTTCTTCTTTTTTTTTGGAGGGGGGATATGTCAGTACTTCAGCAAGTATTACAGCTACAAATGGGACAAGGATGGCTCCCCCTGCCTCCGAGTTAAAAATGCAGCATACTTTGGAGCTTAAAAATTAGACTCCCAAGTGCCTATAGCCAAATTAGAAAAGAGAAAAATCAGGTATTAAATATAATTTAAAAAAAAAAAATCACTTTTCAGTGTTTTTGACAGGACTGAGCCTATATCATTTGCTACATGTAATATATTTCGTACCTTGCTGGTATGACAAAAAATTCAGCAAACTTTTGTATATTCTATCTAAACGGATTAGTATTGATGTCAAAGGTGCTGTCAGTATCTCACTGAAAGAGGAACAATATGTTTCTCCACCAAAAGTCCTGTACCAGCCTCCAAGTATATAGCTCTAAAATAATATATTTGCAAAGCCTACTCTCAGTCCCTTGTATAAGTTCCCTGTACATGTACTTCTATGTGAATAAGAGCAGCTGACAGTCTAATCATACAAAAATCTATAGAAATACAGAAATGCAAGGAAACCAGTGCATCTGTAATGCAGGGAACAAGGATGTTGCAGATGTTGCTCGATGAACACAGGATGAAATCATTGTTCTTGCCAGATAGTTACCTTCACTTCTGTGTTATCTAATCATGGTGGTCTCAGCTATAAAATGTTATGGTCACACTAATGCATCAGCTTGTACTTAGCTGTTTATTCAACTTTCTTCAAAGTGAAAATCATTAATTAAGTGTATCCTTTTTAAAAAAAACTTTATCATAAAATTCAGAAGCCCACTGATTACACTAAAATAACCTTGTTTTCAAATTGTTCCTTGTCAACCCTTGTAAACTAAAATGGGGATAGCTAGTGGAAAACAGACCAGAGAATGAAGAAAAAATTGTAGTGTTCCCCAGTAATGGTAATGTACAACAATTGTAAATTCTAAAAAAAAAGCTATTAAATAGTTAAAGCCCTGCCTTTAACTTCAAGAAATCTCAGTATCCTACTTCTGAAGGACATTTTTGTCTGGAATAGACATCTCTGATGATCAGAGCAAAGCACTGCATATAAACACAGCAAAAGGCTAGAGTATACAGTATCCACAGTGACAGGAACATGAGTCTCTAACTAAAAGCAGTCAGTCATTAGTTTAGTATGGTCTGGCACCATCACGCTTACACAATAAAAATTCTGTGATGTTAGGTAAACTTTCAAAAATCATTTAGTGGCAGGAGATACAGCAAGCCCACATCATTAGAGGAAAAATCCCAGCACCCAGCCATTACTGGGAGATTTAAACACGAAGCTGCAATATAATGGAATGGCTGAGGTGTTCCATAGATGTCTGTTTCTATTTATGTCTATCATCAGCTTTGCAATCTCCACCCCCACAAGTTACTCCTCTTCCAGTGAGTAAATGGGATATTTCACCCATGAATAACAATGTTCTTTCACTAACCTAAAAGTGCCACACAATGGTTTCACACCTTCAGCATTTATAAATTGCAGGTCCTATGGTCATGAAAGGAACTTAATAAGCACACTTCACAGGTGAGATGGCTGTAGGTTAGAAGCAAAATGTTTTGCAAAAACCTGCTGGATTTTATCATAACAAAGGGTGTAGTTTCCCCAGCCTTAGCTCCTACAGCCCATGGTCACAGCAAAACTATTTCTGTGGCACTAAAGCTATCTAGAGGGCATATTGTAAATGCATTTACTTTTATAGTTTGTTGCCAGTTTGGTAATCCATGTTTATAAGAAGTTGAGGAAGTGGTTTTAGAGGTCACAGAAATAGGCAGACTGGACATGAAGGGGCTGCCCCCACCTTCTGCCATTAAATGAAATGACAGATGGATATGATCTTACATCATGAATATAATTGGTACTCAACAACTGATTCTGTTGCCACTCTTTTTCCATTCACGCTTCATCAGAACTTTTCCTTTCCTTCCTCATCTCTCCTCACTATTTACTTGCGAAGCACTTGCGTCTCTTCTGGGAGAGCTTTTGCTGGTCTTTTCAGTCCTACTGTTTTCATCTGGATTTCATGTAAACCAAAGTCTAAGTCTCATGCAAAACAAAGTAATATTGGTCCTTTCCTTACATTCAAGTCATACAGAATAGTAGTAGGGGTACTCTTTGAACTTTTTGCAAGGCTCTTGGAACTTTTAATTTCATTTTCTCAGATTGCCCTAAATTTCTTCTCCTTGTCTGTTCTGACCTTTACAGCTGTGACCATAGGATTTTTCCAGTGTTTTGAGGCATAAGGGTAAGGTGCATGGAGTCTTACAAAGAAAAAGATGTAGGTGGATTAAGAGATGTCAAGCCCTCTTGAGGGCTAGGTGGCTATGTAGAAAATCACCTCCCATTACAAATAGGATTTGGGGACTGACAGGTTAAAACTGAATGTGAAAAGCAGTAGCATCCCTTGTGCACATAACATGTGCTTTGCAAATGTGTGAATGTATGCATGGAAACACAAACCAGAGAATATATATATTAATAAATAAAATACAAATACTATACGTCATTAAATGTTTGGATTTAAATGCATAATCACACAATATTTAAGTCTGCATAAAATGTACACTGCATTTGTAAAATAATTGCCTACTGTCCTTATTTTTTAACTATTAGACTACAATCCAGCTGGGAAGATATGCTTTTGTCATGCTGAGCTGCCAGGACCATGCACAGGGAATGGCTGAAACTATACAAAAGCTTAAGTTAGGAGGAATCTGGACTCCAAATCAGGAAACATCTTAAATAGCAATATCAGAATAAAGATGAGACCTGCTGATGGTCTCATCTGGAAAAAAGTGGAAAAGTGGTGAAAACCAGTGTCTTTGCTTTATGTTATTGCTGGTTTGCCACTTGGTACACTGTCCCAGCTAGCCACTGTATGCATCAGCAGCCCTTGAATTTTTTCCTCCCAGGAGACACGGAACAAACATAATAGCCAATATAAACCAGTCTGTTGGTACACAAAGAGCTGAAGCACAGCTCAGTGAGAGGTGCATAAGACTTGGGCAGGAAGGGAGTTTACTATCCTCTGGGATCTACCAGAGCTTGTGAAGGTACATCTGTTGATGGGAACCCGGGAAAGTCTTGCAGCTGGTTAGTGGGTCAGATATTTTGGTGTCACAAGGGAGTTTTGGAACATTGGCTCCTAAGAGATCGCATAAATTTCAGAAGCCTGAAGTCACCACTGTCTCCATGTCAGCTCCCTTTTGTTGCTGCCATTGCTTCAGAAGAAAGCCCATATTAAATGCTGTTGAGTACCGGCATAACACAGATCCCCAAACCACACTTATCCCATGACCAGTGATGAGTGTACAGCTCTATTGTTAGAAGCAAACCACTTCAGAATACCAAAACATACGCTTTACACATATTTTCAACTCTCTTCTGTGTGAACAGCATAATCTTCTTTTGACCTTTTTATTTATTTATTTATTCATTTAAGATATATTTTCTTCTATGTTTTTAAGATCTTCAGTATGAGATATTAGGTACTTTTTACCTTAGAGACGAGTACATTTTACACAAGCGTATTTTGACATGAGTCCTTTCTCTTGCCAGGCCTAGGAGTTCTGGGCACAGTGTGCTCCCTGAATTAGTTATGATGTCACTGACACCTCAAAATGGGCTGGGCATTTTTCTGTCCTGATTTAGGTGTCAATGACATCATCATCTGCTGCAGTGGAAACAAACCCCTAAAATTTAAGCCTGGGTACATAGATTGAGGAGTATCTATTTTCTGAACTATTTTACTTTAAAATGTAATATTTAGCCTAGACACAGATTCTGTTAATGATTTGGGATCACGAATGTTCTGTGTACAAGAGAATTGCTGTTGACCTTTAAGAGAAAAGAAAAAAAATAGGCAAGTTTATAAAATGCTTTTATAGATCTGGAAACAAGAACTGCTCCTTAAGTAAATATGACTGCAGTTGGTTATAGAAAATGCTAGCTGCCTATAGGGCAGACTAATCCAATTTACTTCATTCCATTTTGTCAAGGAAATATGAACCAAAATTGCCTGAATATCTCTAAAATTTATAACTGTGACTTCTGAAACAAGTGGAGCTGTGGCACAACAAAACGCCCAAAAAAGAACAATTGGATTCTATCTCCTGAAAGCTGTATTTCAAAAATGCACTCAGTTTAAGCCTAACCCAACCTCCCATCTTGATATAAGTGACCATTATAGCTTTGGAAAAATCCTAACCTGATTTAAAAGAAGTAATCATATTAACAGTGATGCTAACTTGTCACATTTATGGACTAAATTAGAGCTATTTATTTGGCACACTTTCCTTACAGATTTTTACAGAAATACTTAGTTCATCTTTAGTTCAGCTGCCTGCAAGACACAGTCTAGTACCCACTGATCCCAATAAAAAAGCAAACCCCAAATAACTAGATGATGCCAGTTCAAGACATGGCCATCTCCGAAGTTTTGTCACCAATGGAGCAAGTAGCCTCCATCAGAATCAGGATTCTAGATTTGTAATGCAGCTATTTTCATCTGTGGCAGCAAACCTGTAAAACCCAATCACTTTTTCATTCTCAGATGACCTAAACAGGACTTCGGTAGTTTAAGTATAAAAATGTGCCCTTCCATTTCATGTGACAGGGCTATTAACATTTGCTTTGATCACAGATTTCTGAAAGCATTTTTAAGGAGATTAAAGGAAATTCCATAATTTTCAGTAGAACACGCAGTGAATTGGATAATGTCCCCACATGGATGCTGCTGTTGTGTTTCTCTTGGTTCCTGTGCTCAGACTGCTACTTTATGCAAGAATAGTTTAATGTTGTGTATGGATGCAAACCTCTCTCAGGGTGAAAGCCAGCAACCGGATGGATAAAGAGTCAAGTTAGGAAGAGGGAAATGTGGGTTAAAATCCTGTGAGATAAAGTCTGGAAGTGAACCTTGGTTGCAGATTTCTTCAGTCAGTGTTCAGACCACAGTGTTGCAGTATAAATGGAACATGGGAGTGGTGAGAGTCCTCCTCCAGCTATTCTAAAGAAGTACAGAAAGTGCTACTGTGTTTTATGGGTGACTGTTCCTTATTGGTGTGCTTTAGGGGTGACTTTATGCAATGTATTTTAATGAGCCCCTCAAGGAATTTAGTAGAGGATGCCTGGATGCCAGGCAGGCTGAAGTGTGAATCTGGAAGTGAGCAGCTCAGCTTTGCTTGTTAAAAATGAGACATTTTCTGTGTATAGACAGAATAAATGTTTTTAAATGCATAGGCATCTTGCAAATTACCAGCTATGATGCCTCATGGAGTAACTCAAGATGAGTTTTAAGAATCCAAGTATTGCATGCAGTTATCTACATTTCTACCTATGTCCCTCTTTAAGTCTCCAAGTCCTTATGTGAATGAGACACCACCACTGGTTGAAAACAAACCTCTTTCTTGACAGTGCTTATTTTAACTTGGTGCAAAGTGACACCTACTGTCCCTCTATATTTGTATTATTATCTGGAATTTATTTGTAGTGGGTTTATTTTTGTTTAACAGTAAAGCATATACTTAGGTAGAAGCATCTTGAAAATAAGAAATAAAGACAAGACCATCTCAAAAACATCTGTGTACGTTAGCTGTTAGTGTTACCATTGCTCATGGATATCCTCACAGCAACTGCATGCCTTAAAGGTTCTGGAAGTTGATTGATTGTTCCCAAAGTACTACATAGTTTTAGTTGATTAACCACACATATTTTTTGCCAATATGTCTGGCTACCTTTAGAAGTTAGCGTGTTGCTGGCCATATTACAGAAACAGATTTTTCAAGGATTGGAATCAGATTTGGCAGTAAAGGGTTCAGTTGCAAATTCATAGGTGATCTTAAAATTTCATTTGACATAAAAGAAAACTGTTTGCAATGGAAAAATTTGAGCCTGGATTCTATTTAAAATGACATCTCCCCTTGCAACTATTTTTTTATTTTTTTAAGCTTTAACATAAGCCCTCTCAGGGCAGTGCTTGCTGAAATTTCTGGTATTTTCCCTGTTCATTTGAGATTGTCTTCCTAGGAATGAAGTAACATCCTGTCTTTTTATACACAGAAAAATATCTGTTCAAAATGTCTTCTCATTAAAAGGTCTTTTGTCCTTTCCTTTGGCTTCTTCAGTTTTTAATGAGTTGTTTATATATCTCAGTGGTTTGAAAAGACAGATGTATTTTATGCAATCTTCCATGTAAGCTTTTTTCATTTTGCTTATAAATTACTTTTCCATATTTTAAGATGCAGTTATGTTTTCATGGAAAAATCACAAAAAAAAAAAAAATGTGAGCAGTCATTTGTTGCCTATATGAACTTCCAGATAAAGTGGGTATAAATTGCAGTAGGGAATAAAATCCCAATTTATAAATAAGCCACAATTTTATTGTAGTAATAACAATTAAAACTGTGTTGTTCTGTTTTATTTTTACTCTAAAACTGTTAACAGCATGGACTCTGCTTTGCTCAAAGGACAACTCTATGTTCTGAAGTTGGAGACCCCATGCTCTAGCCCCAAAGATAGTGATGAATGGGCTCTCTTCATAGTGAAGGGCTTCCACAGCCTACCAGTAAAGTCTGTAACCTACAAGTTATAAACTTGTAGGGAACAGTGAATGACAGAGATGGCAAAACTGTGAACCTTGTAAAGGAATAACAATACTTTAAGCTCATATTCCAGGCCATATTTCATAGATTTCTGCTTTCTGAAGCACAAGCTTGACCAAAATGATGTTCCATTTTTTCATCTTTATAAATGTTTCCTCAGTTTACTGTCAGATGAACTTTTAACTCTTCTAGGCCTGAACACACTTCAAGCACAGACCCATAACTGCATCTTGAGCCCTAGTCTTTAAGAAAATAAAACACAAAACAATTGTTTTGGTGCTTTAAACAGATGTGCAAATGTGAAAGCTGTGTGACCTGTAATTCCAAATGTGGCTTTAAAATCACCCAGTTTTACTTGGTATTTAATCAGTGAAACAGCATTTCATGCCAGAGGAAGATCTATATTGTTATGACTTAATATGGAAGTGGTATCCATAAATACCCTAAGCATACATTTAAGAATGCATACATTATCCTAGTTGGAAAAATCTAAATGATGTCTATGAAGCTCTCAATGTAAAACACAAAGCGAACCAAGTACAGACTTGTTATTTGTACTCTCCCTTGTGGCTGTGGTTAGAAGTTGTGAGATGGTTGTGTTTTTGTTGATTCTTCCTTTGTTCAAATCATGCTCTTGTTTACATTATTGTTTTTAAATCAGACATAGTCACATAATTCAGCCATATCTGGCAGTGCTTATGTCTGCATATGTCTCAAGTACTGTTTAGGTTTCACCATCATCCTCTACACAGAGTTGTATGTCATCAGGCAGACCAAGTCATGCTTTCTAGAACTGCAGAGCTGGTGAATCTGTTTACCACCAAGGTTACAGGAAAGAAAGAGAAGGGAAAGGAAGTGAAAGGAAGGCAAGGGAAGGCAAAGAAAAATAGGTAAGCAAAAAGAACAAAGAAAAGAAAAGCAGAAGAGAGTTTAGATTATCTAATTGGGGGCTGGATTTATCTTGGTGTTCTTTTTATTAAGTTTAAGATGATATAGTTTTCTTAAAACTTTTCTCAATTATCCCATTGTGTTGATTTCAATAAAGGAGCTGGATTTCATCCAGTGTACTACAGTATCCAATACACACAAGCAGAACTAATATACACACAAATAAATTATAGAAGTCTACAGTTACTATACATTTATAAAAACATTCTTTTTTACTTAACAAAATTGTTTTCCATTAGAACAACTCTCTTGTGCTCATGTTTTTTGGAAGTAAACCCAAGCTTTCAAACCATCACCTAGCCATAAGGAAGCTGTTGAGAAAAAGAGCCGTGCAATGGCGTATGCTATAGTGAGATAGCTTCTAATATCACTGCCATGTTATAAAAGCATCTAATGAAAAGATCACATTGTATGAAGCCGAAAGACTTCTTTGATTCTCTGGCTAATGTATTAAAATATATATTGGTATGTCATAAAATGCTACATGAAGTACCTTGTACAGTTCTATCCTTTTTTTATAGTTCAGAATATGCTGAGCATATACGACATTTCACATAGATACTATTAAACTAGCAAAGTGCTATCGTTTTAATGTGTACCTACTGTATTATTTTTATTGACAAGGAGACATAGAGGTCAGATTCTGTTCTTGACTATGCAGTTTTTCTATGGTCATCAATACATTAGTGTATCCTGAAGATCTTAGTTCTCTGTTCACTAGTGACAATGAAGACTGCTCATAAAATTTCAAATAAAATAAGATAAAGCATAATGGTCATGATCTTTTCTTTATTTCTACTGTAATTGTGAGAAATGGACAAATTTAATAGTAGTTTTGCAGAGAAGCAGTTTGCAACTTCATATGAAAATTTCAGTTTTCCTCACTCAGATTTTAAGTGATTTTTTAAAGAAAAATGTGTATTTGAATCCTACTATATGACTCCTATTCACTGAAATGGTCTCCAGGGCTAAGCCTGCATGATCAGTATCAATTGGGGTGGGAAAACCACCTGGAGGAAACTGGGCCAGCTCTCTTAGCAGAGATTGGAGCTCTGGAATATAGCAAAGCCACACATTAAGTTCACAGTCCCTAACTGAAACTTATTTCCAAAGGGCTGTCATAGGGAAGAGAAGTAGAAATATAGCTTCCCTTACTGGTCATGTCTCCACAGACACCACAGATGGTAGCAAGTTTCTCAGCCTCTAATCCTGATTGTCCAAATGTGATCCTACTCTGGTCCTCAAGCCATGCAGTCATAACAGTGTGGCACAGTGCCTGAATTGTAAACCTCTGCCATAGTGAGAGGATAAAGTACAGAAGTAATGCAGAATTCTTTTTACTCACCTATCACTGTGGACATATACCTGAGCTTCTTTAGCTTTCTTATGAGAAAATATGAAGAGATTACCCTTTTTTTTTTTTTTTTGTTTGTTTGTTTGTTTCTGTTTGTTGATGGGTTTTTTCCTTGTTTTTAATATCTTAATGACAGAGACAAAGTTTTGGATTGCGGATATTTTTGGTGGTGGCAGGGTAGTTGCTTCTAAAGGTCTGAGGAAGAAAGCTGAAAAAGCATCAAACCATGACTTCGAGGAGTTTTGGGGACAGAATTTAGAAGGATATTGCACTCCAAATGTGAATTATACTGTACAACATAGTGAATGCATTACTTTTTAAAACACTGAAGATTCAGGAACAGATTCCTTGGAGACCACTAGAGCTGTAGAATCATATAAAGATGTGTTATTGACTGCTATTGACTACTATACTTGGTCATATGCTAATCAGACTGTGTGTATTTTAAAGTGCATTTATAGTTTAATTTATGACCAATTGCACTACTTGTATGGTATTTAAAGGTGTCACAGACAGTTTGGATGTAATCCAAAAAGCAAGCAATGTTTTCTTCTTTCCCTAAGAATCAAGCAATGCACTTTTCTTTCCTTGATGAAAGATCCTGCCTCAGCAGGCTGAGCTGCCTCGCAAAATATATATATGTCTGAAATATAAGAAGCTTGCACTGACAAAGGAAAAGCCAAAAATAAAATAAAGGCAGCCAGCTTGATGACAAGCTGGCATGTTCAAATTTGAGGCTCAAATTCAGTGTGAATCACAACCATGTGAATCTTACTCTGTTTCGGAATTGAGCAGAGCTCAGATCTTGCAAACAGAGCAATTCTGCCTTGATTTACACATGTGTGTAGACCTGTTCCTGTCCATGGGATTGCTTGCTCATGTGTGGAACTACATGTGGACTAGATTTTCTGGTTAATGCTCTGGAAAAACTTTCTCACTCTTTTTCTGATGACTTACCATCATGACACTTCCGTTTTTTGGAAAGGCTACCAACAGGAAGAACTGCTGGGTATCATGGCAAATAGTTCTTATGAAAATAAAAGCTGGATAGACTTTTCACTAACACTACCAGCACTATTTTTACAACTGTTTAAAAATGCACAATTGTTTCTAAGGATTTGAGAGAAGGGTTTCATTAGAAACAGGGCATCCATGGTTTCAATGTCTTACTGTGTTGGGAGTTGAGGAGAGTAGGGGCAAGGAGAGGGAAAGGTAGGAACAGATTGTAATAATAAAACCACACAATAGTATTACACATGGAGTTTAACATTAAATAAAGATTGCCTGAATTCCTACCTGCTAATGCTTAGCCTGGTGTTTGTTACACTTCCAAGCGTGAAAGAAAAGCCACAAACATTTATCATGATTGTCAGTACAGCCCCCTTCCGCACCTCTCCCATACTCTCCACTCCTTTCTCTGCATTTCAGAGCTGTCAGCATACATGCTTGCTCAGGCCCCCATTTTGGGCCATTAGTGCGATACAGGATTGTTTTACATGGTCTGCCTAAGAAGCAGCAGCTTGATTTGAGCAGGCAGGGAAGGGCTTTTAGGAGCTGGGAACAGTCAGAGCCCTGGCAGCATTCAAAGTATCCTCCCTGAGGCTCCTACCTGTTGAATTACCCCAGCCTGAGCCCTGTGCATACAGCAGCCTCTACCAAGCACTACTATTTTGGGGTATGCCACTGTCCTGTGGTAAGTAAGCAGCGTCCTGCAGTGGACCCCAGCTGCAGGAGCTACTCTGCACTGAAGTCACAGGTCCCTTTTTGTTCCTGAGGAATGGGACCCACTTCTTTTGTCTCCTAGCAAATTCGTAGTATGATTATTTTGTATTTATGTCTTCCTACCATGTTCTTTCCTCTTTTTTCTTGGGATTCAGTCCCTTTTCTTTATCTTATTTATTGCTCTTACAGATTATCAAGGTTTGTTCAGTGACCATACATTTTCCTACATTTTGTCATGTACTTAAATATATAGTACAGTTCTTTCAGAGTCTATCAGCAGGGGGAGTGCTTTAGGAATAAAATTATTAATCCTCATTATTCTTAACCCAAATACTGTGCATTTACAAAGAGAAAGTACCTTTTAGGTGAGTGAAAATACTAACTGAAGAAAGTGGGGTTTTATGTGATGTGCGCACAAATGAGGTGGGTAGGAAAGTCCTCTGGAGGGAAAGGAGAGGTCTGTGGAAAGGATTTTAGGATAATCCAGGGTTGATGAGGACCTCACCTGAATTCTGTCTCATTGAAATGAAATGCAGAATTAACCCAGCAGTGAAGCTTTGGCTTCACCCATCAGTGAAGCATTTGTCTTCTCCATTATTGTTGAGGAGTGCACTTTTCCTCAATTCCCTTTCTCTTTCCTAAACTGCAGCCATGAGGACTAGTGGTGTGCCAAGGTGACCCCGCCCCTGGTTGACCCTTGGCAGCTTGATCAAGCTTTCCAGGTGCTGGCCAGGCATCTCTGCAGGGCCACACTGTCCTACACTGCTGCAAATGCAGGGAGGGCACCACAGTCACATCATCCCAGCCAAAATCAGGTCTCCGGCATGACGAAGCACAGATAAGCACTTGCTTTTTGGATCTTCTGCCAGAAGGTCTTCCAAATAAATCCCATAAATCTTCTAGTCTTTCCTAGAGCAATACAGTAGATGCCACAGTGGTGGCATCTCCTATACATGCATTTAAATTTCCACCTCAGCAGCTAGAAATGTGATGTAGATGTTGCTTTCAGACGGAATTCTTTGCAGAACCTTTAAATGAAGGAAAGATATAGTTAACACTTATCCTGGTTGTGATTTCTGTAATGGAGCTAGGAGAGGAAGCTTGTGGTTAGGATTATAATGAAATGACAGTCTTCAATCATTGTCAAACTGAACTGCATTCATGGCTAGGCATGAAGGGATTTCTTTTTTTATATTTTAACCACAGGAGTCCCCTTGAGGAGCCTACATCACAAATCTATTTTTAATTATGGTGATTACTAATAAATTATTTCACTTGCAGTTCTTATATTTGCCACTCTTGGTATTTCATAGCTTTAATTTATGCTACTTCACTGCCATTACTTTGTTTGGCAATTGCACAAATAAAAAGTGCACCTTCACCCTCCTGTATACTTTGTATCGTCACCGCACAATACCATGCATTGTCCACATTTTGAAGAAGGTCTGATGCAGAAATTGGCTACAAGAGCAGCCAGTATTTCAGAGACTGAAATGGGCATCTCCTAGTTGCACAAAGGCAACTAAATGAGATATCCTAGGCTTATTAAATATTTTTTTGTAGCTGTCAATGACCTTATCTGTTTAGGATTCAGGCACTCACTCCTGACTTCTGCTGCAGTTTCCTTTTGATATCTGACTTTAGATTTTATGATCATAGGTACTTTTATATATGATAGCAACTATGATATTTTAAGTAATCAGATTGTGAAGACACTCTTACATATACACAAACATGTGCCTTAAGTACTAACAATTTTATTTTATTATGCACCCCTGCTCAGCTTTCTGTAATGTTTTAAAAGTGCTGTAGGCTGTTAAGTATCTTCGATAGCCCTTTAAACCCTGCAGATAAACTATGGAACCTATACATGACGCCTCCAACTCTGACTGTGACATGTATTGTGGTCTCCCAGAAAAGCAAGCTGCCAGTTATTGTGGTACAGATTAAATTCTTTATTTGTCAGGGAGGACTCACAGATATACATACATTTGTACTTCGTCGTGCTAGCATTATACAGCAGGGGAAATTTCACTATTATTTCCCTTCCCTCTCTGGGAATTTGTAGGGGTTATCTCCTGCCTACCTTCATGGACCTCAGTGTGGAAAGAAAATGTTAAAGCCAGCTCAGACTCCCAGAGAAATCTACTCCGGGACTGCAAACCCACCACAGAAGTTTGGTTCAGATTAAATGGAATCATTTTATACAGATCTGTCTATAACAAAACTTTCCCAGATGCTGTAAAATGATATCATTATGCTTCTTGTACTGAGCTTATGAAAAAGAAGAGTTATACCATTTTCCATGCAGATTTGTGGAGTATGGCTACTGAGGCTTCTCTCTATTCCTATTTATATATATAAATCATGTGCTTTTTCTGGAGTCTGGTTCTTAATCTCTTCCAGGGACCATTTGTATTCAGTAGGACTCCAATGAGACTTCCTCCAGAGGTATAAGAGGAGTGATAATCAGAAATGAAGTGGGATGGGGGAAATAATTTTTTGCACCTTGCTGTGCCTTCCTTCCCTCTAAACGAAACCCAGGTTTATGCATTCACGTTCTTATCACTTTTGAAGGAAATGCAGAGTGAGACAGACACAAGTCTGTCCCTTCATACTCGGCACTGGTGGTGGTGCACCTCAAATACTGTGTTCATTTTGGGGTCTCCCACTACAAGAAAGACATTGAGGTGCTGGAGCATGTCTAAAGAAGGGCAGTGAAACTGCTGAAGGGTATAGAGCACAAGTCCTATATGGAGCATTTGAGGCAGCTGGGGTTGTTTAGCCTGGAGAAGAGAAGTGGAGAAGAGAAGGCGCAGGGGGGACCTTATCACTCTCGACGACTACCTGAAAGGAGGTTATAGTGAAGTGGAGGTCTATCTCTTCTCCCAAGTAGCAAGTGATAGGACAAGAGGAAGTCGCCTTCAGCTGCACCAGGAGAGGTTTTGATTGGGTATTAGGAAAAATCTCTTCACTGAAGGCATTGTCAGGCATTGAAACAGGCTGCTCAGGGGAGAGGTGGAGTCACCATCCCAGAAGTATTTAAAAGATGCATAGGTGTGGTGCTTAGGCCTATGGTTTAGTGGTGGAGTTGGCAGTGCTGGGTTGATGGTTGGACTCGATCTTACAGGTCTTTTCCAACTTAAATTATTCTATGTTTCTATGATTCTAAATGTTTTTTGTTTTTTTGTTTTTTTGTTTTTTTTTTTTGTGGCATTTCTAGCCTTGTGAAATTGAGTCACAGAGACAATTCTGATGTCAGTGTCAGCACATTACTATTGGCATGAAATAGACATACACATTTAGAAAGGTCTTGAAAATCATTTCATCTTGTTCCCTTATCCCTGTTTCCTTTCTGACTTCCTTTTATCTTGTTTTCATTTTGCTCCTAATGCAACATTATTTCTTCTCCATATTTTTCCTGATGTCTTACCCTGCTTTGGAAGATCACTTCTTTCTAAGCTAAAGAATAATATTCTGATCAAATGGAAATAAAGGGAGTGGTGTCCCAAACTAGTGAAGAAAAGTCTTAATTTCTCATGTTGCTTTCAAAAATGTCTGGGTTTTGTCTCAATGCTGATGCCATCAAAAGCTAAGGATAAAAAAAAAAAAAAGAAAAAAATAGTTGCTCAAGAGGACCAAACCTCTTCCCTTCATATATAAGGGGGTCAATGTAAGGTGTCCAGCCCTTGTGGTACAACACAACTGTAATCTGTGTGGAGACCACACAGAATTATGGAAGTCATTTTGAAATCAGCTATACCTTTAGTGAAATTCTGCAGTTATTAAGTCAAGGAATTAACTGACTGAATGTTCAGAACCTAAGTTTAGCCTAAACAGTATTGGGAGGCCACTCCTGATGCAGCCAGTCTAGCAATATAGGAGTGGTCATGTCTGGAAAGTCTGGGGCCAATGTCTCTGGTATGTGTCTGTCTGTTGGCTGTGTATCACAGAGTTACCTTTACCCAGGCAAGCCTGGTGAATTTCATTCCCCTGCAGGAGTATTGAATATTATCAGTTGAAACATGGTTTTATGGTTAATAAGTACTCTTCACGCTTCTGGTAAGGGCCCCCCAGGGTCTAACAAAGATCATTCTTTGTTTTAAAAGAATCTCATAAAAGTAGATTGGTTGTTCTGATCACATAGACAGATGTGTGCAGCCCAAACACTCCCTACCCCCTGCAGCCTGCAGAGTGCACTTGAGGAGTTCAATAATATGAACCTCACTAATCATCAAGGTGTCAGTTCAGGTCACTTTGCCACAGACTGAACAAGGCATCTCTCCGTTCAATATGCGATGGAGTCCTGTCATGCTCTGAAGTACGAAAGAGCCACGCTGTTCTGCAGCAGTGGATGCAGAAAGCATCCCTGAAATCCACCGCGCCTTTTAGGGCAGTTATGAAGCAGCCTCAGCGTCTCCCAGGGTGAAGGCCTTTATCCCTATTTGTTCTGTCCTCTTTCCTGAAATATTCAAATTAGATGCTCCTTTGCAAGTTTGAGCTTTCATTTTTAATTTGTACCATTTAGAAATCCATGCAGCTTTCAAAGCAAAACAGACCACGGTTCTGGAAATCAGATGCTATGCATTAGGCATCAAACAGCCCAGAGGACTCTATTTGAGTCCACTCATGTATTTTCCCCATCTTCCTATAATTCCACTGAGTGCCTGACCTGAGATCCTTTTGTTTTATTTTCCCACAGTCCTCACAGAAACCTTGCCACTGTCAGAACTGCTGAGTCCCTGGTTCACCTCCTCCAGCTCTTCACTGCCTAAACCTCCCCAGCTGAGATCATTGATTCACCAGCTACAAAAGTCTTCCGTTAGCCTTCTGTTTACAAGCATATAGGTTCATCTTAGCCTGCCTGCTAAACCTGATGCTTCCCATACCCCTAAACATACAGCTCCCCTCTCAGCTATAAACTACCCAGGAATACTCTTCCCTACTGCCAGCTCTTCAGTCCTGCTTTCCCCTTCCACACAGAACTATCCTTTCCTCTTTGCTCTCTATTTGACTACAGGAGTCTGATAGATGCTAGCTTTTGTTCTCAATCCTAAGCAGATTTCTGTAGCCACCAGTTGTTTCCCTACTTTTCTTGCCATCAGCTCTCATTTTAACTTTCCTCTTTCAATGATAACTTCAAGAAAAGTTTGTGCACGGACAGTGGCGAGTGGACATTGGTTGGTGTTTTAAAAACAGCTCAGAAAATACTATTCTCAGAAGTGGCTCTTCCCTTTTCAGACACTCTGCTACTTTTGTGTGGCTGCTTTTGAGCTGAGATGTGTAGGAGACAGTCCCTTTCTTATTTTCTGCATATTTTATAAGGATTTGGTATGCGGCTTGGGAAGTGGTGACAGTAAATCCTTTTCTAATACACCAAGGCCACTACAAGGAATGCTCTGCTCATTGTTAGGCAGACACCTGGGCTGAACTCAGCGAGGCATTTGGCTAAAACTGCTCACCAGCACATCTGCTTTATTCATCTATTGTGGAGGAAGGAGAGGCAGAAAAATTATTGAAAATCCCAGTACCTCAAATTATTATTCTAAATTATTTGTGTTGATGTGAAGTAGAAGAAGATTAGATGACTATCAGGAATCACAGCTCCAAAAGGACAGTGATGCATGAGATGAAAAATGCTTTCTAATACACAGGCACTTCTGCTGCAGTGCTGTATGCAACAGAGAGACACCCAAGATTTGGCTTAAAAAGCTGCTCCAGAAAGTGTTTTATTCTTTTCACTGCTCTGTTCTTAGGCAGGCAGTGAAGTACTTTCTCCAACCTGGAGCCCATTTAGAAACAGACAGAGCTGGTTTTTGACTTGCATGTCAATTCAGATGTCTAAAAACATATCTTCCAAATGTGGTCCTCTTAAACATAAAAAAGTCCATTTAAAAACATCAGAAAAGAAGTTTTAAATCCACATGAAAAAACACTAGAAGAGTAGTGCAAGAAACTGGTGTGGTTTTTCTGACTTGAAGATGAAATGCATTTTAAAGGCAAACTAGAGTAAACTGTTCTGATACATAAGAGCAGGGAAATGAGAAATATTTGGCATGTGCCATCTTACTTCTGAGAGTACTCACTTGGTTGTATTCAAGTCACATTTTATAGAAAGTTCTCTGTATGATGCTGTTGCCAAGCTCAATGATTTGCTCCCCTCAGACCCTACGTGATGGGAAGTATACAGTGTATAGTGAGGTAGACAGGGATGTCAATGAGAGTTCTTCAAACCTGTAATCCTTGATATTCCACTTCACACACAAGAACCTTTTGGCAGCTAGGAAATCTGGTGAAAGTTGTTGCTGATCAAATCTCCTAGTATCATTCTCTAAAGAGTCTCACCGGCAACACAGGCTTTATAATGCAACATTTTAGGAAGCTCATGAGGGCTTGCTCTCAAGTAATTGATCTCAAGCTCTCAAGTAAACCAAGTGGATTTCCACAGGCTTTGGAGCAGCCTGTTCACTGGATAGAAAGGACCTTTTATATATGCATGTTTTTATGGTTGGTCAGGATCTTGACCTGACTACTTAATATCATGGTGCTAGACAGCATGCCTATGTTGGTTCCTCTGGACACCTCCAGCTCTGGTGACAGCTCATGTTTTCTTATCTGGTACACCAGAACACAGAGAGAAGAAAATTGATGACATATACAAATCCTTATCCAACTTTACATCAAAAGGTAGTTTAGAACCTCTTTCCTTTTTTGTCGCTTCGATCCTGTGTAAGTGGCTCAGAACATGATTTTTAAGATTTATTGTACTCATTGGTGTTCCTTTATTGAATCTGTATCAAGCACTCAAACAACTATCAATTTATGAAAGTAGCTTCAAGGTTGTGTAATTGATGTAAAAAATTCCATCTTATTTGCTTGTGATTTCTTGCAAAAGGAACCATTTGAGGGAATTAAAAATAATCATTGTCAAATGTCTGGCAAATAGATTAAATTCTTTAAACAAGAGGGTTTTGAATCAGAACTTTGCAACAAAACGCAGTTCTGCTATTAAAAAAACTTGTAAATATAGATCTTAGCTTACTTCTCCTCACTGCATACTATAAAAGAGTTAACAATACAGAGGCAGCCACATAAGCTAGGAGAATATGGGGCTTTACTTGAAGATGCCATAGTTTTTGTGATTGAGACTATGAGAAGTAGCCGATAATGATTTCTTATGAAGAGATGGCAAAACAGCAATGAGAGTTGTGCTGGATGGCATCAGAACTCCATCCATGTACTGTAAAAGAAGCCATGAGCGCAGATATTTCTCCCTAACCTTGAGCAGAAGGTAATACACAGATTATACCCTATATCATAAAGGGTTTCCCCTTTATAAAAGTTTTATCTTATCTAATGTAACTGTGTCAATTTCATGTGCTTTTCTTACTAAACTGTGCATCTGTTTTTGAAGCTTATTTAATTTTTTACTTGTTCTATTAAAAACCATTTTGAATAATTTTTGCTTCATTCAGGTCATTTCAAAGGTAACAACTTTCACTTAGCACTTTTGTTCCCATGAAACTCTTTTAGTGACAATTTTTGGGGAAAAATCCCACTATTTTCACTGTTTTATCTCAATGCTTCATTTGTCATCTTGTGGAAAACCCAATCTTTTAAAATATATTAATCCAACTTTCTCTAAGAAAAAAAATCTGCAAAGTAAAATATCTGAAAGTTGGTGCTTTGTCATTTCTTCACATGATTCTTCTCAGTGAAAGAAATAGGGGAAGAGACAGTGTGCTCCACCATGTGTTCTTTTACCATAAGCACAGTAATGTTTTGTGAGGTATCCCTCAGAGTAACATGGAAATAAAGCGCCAGCTCTATTCCCACTGAACAGAATGATAAAACTATTTATTTGTGCTGGAAGAATGAGTCTTTTTCTCTTTTGGCACCTTTTAATTTCACAGCATGTCTCCTTGTGCTGTGCCATCTTGAGAGTAGATACATCAGTTTTTCTGATTTGCTTCTCTTCCTTATTCATTGCATTGTAAATCTTTAGTGTGAATCCTCTCAAGCAGTCATAAACTTTAGTCTCTTGTTACGCAAAAATGTTTCCGTATTTGTACTTATCTTTGCTTGCCACTTATAACCATTGCCTACTTGTTAGATCCTTTTTGAAGTGGGACGTCCAACACTGGCTGTGATTTTAAAAAGGATTTTAGACTTCAATGACTGTGACGAAGGTCAAAAAGGCTACTGTGGGCAACAGTTTCCTTCTGTGTTATCTTACAAGCCAGGTAAAAGTGTTATATATTTAGAGTCTGGTCAAAAGTGGTGTGATGGGAAGCATGCTTACGGCAATTTGTTAGTGGCAGTGTATCACGTGCCTTTGTATATTGATATTAGCCCCAGTTGTAGTATAACACCTTCTAAACACCTTCCCTCTAGAGGAATCTTCTTCCTTATCCTGAATGTAATTGCTCAGTGATACAGATGGCTCACCATGAACAGAATGGGAAGTCTGTTTCTATGGCCTATATACATTTGTCATGAGGGCCAAGGGCTATCATTAGAGCAAAATTTGGACACAACAGGTAAAGGGTACTTGGTTACTGTAACTTTTTCCTCTTGCTGTGACATAACAAAGGAATATTGGAATGGATCCAGTACCCATGTGACATCCTTTGGACTTCACTATATGCAAAAGCCTACCTCAATTTTGGGAAAGAAATAACAATCTTTTTTTGCAATTGTTCAGACCTTGGACTACAAAAGAAATCAAACAGTAAAGTAATGTTTTGAAAGTATTTTCAAAAATTAGTTCATCTCACAGCACTTTTCTGTCACATTGTCTCTCCTGCATGTCATGGTGATGAGAGAGTGGTGAGTTGCATTGCGATGGCTGGTTGTCATTGCCAGGATGGCTCTCATTCTTTTTATATAGGGAGGTCAGGAGTATATCCAGACTGTTACAGCTGTCAAATACTGATCTCCAACTTAGGAGGTCACCTTAGGCTGGATCCCTCTCTGTCATCATTAGCAGTTGTCTGTGCTGAGCTCCCTGGCCAGCAAGAGTTTTGTGCAAGAGCTGTTTCACTGTTCTCTCTTTTCCAAACCAAAATGGGCTCCAAAGAGCAGATCATTCTGCATAGCGTTTTCTGCTATTCTACTTCTGACAAGAAACGGTCAAAACTGCAATGAGATTTATAGGAGTAGAAGCTTGCATACATGGGAAGATGAAGTAGTTAGTTGAGGTGTGACCTCAAGAGAAGCTTAGATGGATGGAATGGATCTCCAGGATTTGGGATTTCCTGTTTCAGAGACAAGAAGCCAGTTGCATGCACATGCTATATGGGTTCAAATTTTGAAGCTACTTTTGAAAACAAGGCCCTTAACAATATTAATTTCTTGTATATAATCCTTGAAATTTCATTGTGGATAGGAGTTTTAACACTACTCACACAACTTAATAGAATTATAACACTAACATTCTTTTTCTGTTTTTGAACTATCACTGCACTTTAAGAGGTACGATTCATTTTAAAAAGTCACTGGAAACATGCAAGTCAAAGAAAGCAATATGGTGCTTAACACTGAAGAAACAGTGTCTAGGAAAACTGAAAAGGGATAGTATTTCCATTATATATTAATTTCATAACTGTATCATTTCTAAACTTTCATCAATATTTCCTTTTTCCTCTTGGATTTAAAAGAGCTTTTGATTCTGAAGGGATCTGGAGTATAAAGGAGAAATCAGAAGGTGGACATGTACAAATGGCAATCAACATAACCTTCAACAATAACCTTTTTCATTAGTTTGCAAAACCACTAAAAGCATGTTGCAAAATTCCTATTCTGAGCTTTCATGTTGGCACAGTTCACTGGCTAACTCTTTTAAACCACAGCAAATCCAATAGGTTATTGCATCTTAATACTCTTCATTAGCACACTCCAGCAGTCCGATCCTGTCCAGTGGATCTTCTAAAAATTGCTAAGCCACTTTTACACGCAGCAAAGGGAATGTGGGGTGGTCCACGCATAAGGCTTATACATACAATGCTGCAGATTCAGCTAGTGATTGTCACATGTCAATGAAAAAGCAGTAATAGAGCTGGATATTTAGAGACACTAAAAATTGTATCTTAACAGGTGCTTTGACTTTTTTGTATCAAATGGTTAATGATATTTGGAGTGATGACATTACAGCCATAACAATCATTACTGAGCTCAGTTGAAAATAAAAGACCCAGGTCATATGTCACCAGGCTTGTTTCTACCTATTCAGGCACTTATCCCTCGGAGACTATCTTTTTCTCACTGCTTGAGCCTTATCATCATGAAATGCTAATTAATTTGCCTTAACACAGGCTTTTCTTTTAGTAGAATCACTGGGAAATTATTTCTCCTGTTGCAATTATTGTTATTCCTATTGGAATTTGGATTTTAGAAGTATGGTCACAGAGCTGAAAGTAAAACCATAGCTCACATGCTGTGAAGTCCCGCAGGGTGTGCAGTTTGGGCTCATAGAATGGACACCAGCTTAATGCGTTTTGGCAGCCTCCAAACACTTGCAGTTCCTCATTAAAGCACTGCGAACAGCACATGTAAACAATCATGCAACCTTTGTCACTTCTTGGGCAGTTCTGCTATGCCAAGATAATTTTACAAGCTTTCCATTCCTTTAAATGATTTCTTCAGTGAAGATTGAATTTTTAAGATTCACCTCCAATGAGTGTCATATACCAGCATAATGGATAGTTTCTTATATATAAAAAACAGAGGTATGGTCATATTTGTGGTTAGGGCCTGACCAAAACTATTGGAACAAATATAATTTTTTTTTTCAGGCTTTGAATTGCTTTTATCAAGCAATGATGGGTGTGTTCATAGTATATGCAGATTTGTCATCAGTTTTAGTACATGTGGGCTTTAAAAATGTGTGTCCTTCAAATCTAGGAATGTCTGGAAAAACAGTATGGCTTCTTCTAAACAGCAGAATAGTTGGTGAACTGAGAAACTAAAGTTGCTTCTGCCTACATCCGGTTCATCTTGTGGCAAGGCAGCAGCAGAATGGGATCAGACAGTGACCTTCTAAAAAAAGTCCCCTGAGTCATATATTCTACCTGAGAGAACTTCCGTGTAAAGATATTCTCAGTTGCAGAACCCAAAACTTCACAGATTTCAATTATTTTGCCTTAATAATAACAATAGCAATAATAATAATCTCTCAAATTGAATCTTAATTGACTCCCTTTGTCCTCACAGATTTTTCGAGTGAGGGCCTACTTAACATTCCAGACTGTGACTGACCAGCTGGGTATTTAGAACTCACCTAGCTTTAAGCTTGTGAGCAGTGATTTTGATTTTAAAGTTACTCAAGCTTAAAAAAACCCAAAGGAATGACTTCAGCTATAAGACTATCCTCTTGTCTTTGTTTGAAATCTATTGAATTGGAGGATCAGGAATATATGATGTAAAATCCCTGTCCCAGAGAGCTCACTGACTTCAGTGTTATTTGAGGTTTTATCTACCACTTTCTAAGGAGTGTCTGGATCTTCTTACATTAACTTGGATCTATACAATACAATGAGTTCTTATACCAGCTGCCTGTGATACAAGACTGTTGTATTCTTCTGTTAAATCATTTAAGGCTACTATAAACATACAGTTCAATTTTGAAACTGGAAAGAAGGTACATAAAATTAACACAGCCTTTTTATGGAAATGGCACTTTTCTCACCTCAAAATCCACTTATCTCAGAAGAGTTATTTAGAAAAGAATGACTGTGTGTTCAGAATCATGAATAGAATTTCTTTTCACCCTTAGTGTTGAGGTCCCATACTGCACCATGTGAGAAGCCGATGCTGATGATATATAGCTTTATTCTGCAGGTATGTGTAAGAAAGTACCATGTTAGCAGAAAAACAACACAGAAAGTCTTAAAAGAATAGTTGCAGGGTAAAGAGAGAAGTAGGACCCATCTTATCATTCTCCTTTCTGCTTAAATGCAATGTTTCATAACTAATGAGTGAAAGCAACTAGAGTGTATGTTAAAAGGCACACAGCTGTGAGCCCAACAGAGCTTTAAAACAAGCTGCATCAGTGCAACTTAACTTTATTTTGGGAGGTTATAGGATAAGTCAGAACCTGATCTCTGTTACAGCTAGATTCCAGAGATATGATCTATTTCAGCAAGGGCTCAGAGCTGCCATATTATTGGAAGTGGGTGAAAATCCACCTGGATTTGGCGCTTCAGACATGCCTAGTTAGAATTCTTTAGGAGCTGTAATGATTTTTAGAGGACTACAGATAGACACTAATAGCGTAGTGAATTTGTAACATGTCTGTTCCTGGAAATGTCATATGACTTCCCACAAGATTACCGTATCATTTACATGTTCTATACACCTCTCAGTTCCAGGAAGAAAATTAAGAAAAGCCAGGTTTCCCTGGCTTTCAGCAGGAAAGGCTTCATTAAATTACTGAATTTCTGGTTTGGAAAATGACAAGCAAGAACCTATAGACATTCGTAGTGGAGGAATGTTAGTGAAAGTCTATCTTGCCAGACTGAAATTTAGAAAACATTGTTCAACTTCTGTTTCTGCTCTGGGCCATCCATGCAGTTGGCTTTCTTAAGCAAGTCATCAGGAACCAGAGATACCTCAGCTAACTTTACCATCTAGAACGGGAATTTCTGCTCTAAGCTAGTTGCTTAGGCACTGTCCTTTGTGGAGGATGGGTGCAGCTTAGTCTCCACCACGAGCAGCGGTTGGGACTTCGTACAGATGTTTGGACACAGGCTTAGGAAAGAAGGAACCAAGGGTGAAGAAAAGAAAATGGCTAAGGGTAAGAATAGAAAGTGTAGATGTTGTGTTATCAATAATGGAAGCAGTGTTAGCAATAAGTGATTATAAAGATGCTGTGTTTACAATAATATGATCATAATATGCTGCGCCTGCAATATCAAGGACCTCGCTGGGATCCTGCATGCGATGTCCAGCCCTCTGTCTGAAGTCCCACCCGCTGCTTGTGATGGAGGCTAAGCTGTACCCATCCTCCACAGTCTTTCATCATTCTGCAGCTAGAAGACATTTCATTCCCCTTTCTAGATTCTGCATGGACTAAACCTCCTTCAGCTGTATGCCTCTGAAAGTCTGTCCTGTGTAGGTGCTAATTTTCTCCTAGGCTTCTTCCAACACAAACCCAGAGCATGAATGGAGAGCTTTGCTTCAGGGTCCGCTCCATGCAAGAGGTATGGGCCACACCAGCAACCTCTGCTATTTTTGTAGATTCATGATTATGGAAGAGCCTAGACCTCTGTCATAGACTAAATACCTAACTTTGAGATAGCTAATATTACATGTGATGAATTCTAACCCTGGGGCTCTCCAAGCTTCTCACACTGTAAAGTAGGAATAACAATAACTTTTTGTCCGTCTCAAATGATCAACATTCAGTACTGACCTTAAAGTGTTAGAAATGTGCAGTTCTGTGCAACTCCATTAGTAGTAATTTTAAAAAAAATTTCACCCATCCTCCATTTCAAACACAGAATTATAAATGGTTGAGGTTGGGAGACACCTCTGGAGGTCATCTGGTCCAACTTCCCTGCCCAAGCAGGGCCAGCTGCAGCTGGCTGCCCAGCAGTGTCCAGATGGGTTTTGAGTACATGAGATTCACTGTTGCTCATTTTCCAATCCTGGATAAACATAATAGTTCACTTACTGTTTATTTTAAGTTGCCAAGAATTTTTTTTAACAGAAGGGAGGGAAAGGAAGGGGAAGGATTTTATTTGCTAAGTATAGCAAGCAGGTAGTAGATCTGGATACAGATAACAGACTTGGAAGACCATGATGACACTGCTTTGCAAGCTCTTTCAGTAGTCCCTAAAACCTCTTTCTATCTGTCATAATTTCCTTCATATGAGCAGCTTTTTGTTGCTTTGCTGTTGCAGTGCAATGGGTTAGCCTTTCTCTGACAGTTTTCTGAGGGTAGTTTCAAAATGGCTCAGAGGGTAAAAAAGAGCTAGGGGGTTTGAGCCAAATTCATGCTGTAGTTTGTTGGTACCCTTCTAGGTGCGTTCACAGAACTCTGGCTGCTGGCTTGATTAAATGCTGTACAAACGGCTCTTCACAGCTCATTGCAGTGCAGGTGTCCAAGTCGCTATGTTAATTAAACATAAAGATGCCTGTGGAAAGTTTTGTGTCTCTGCTTACTGAATGGGAAAACACAGGGGAATCTATAGAAATCATCATGCATTTTATGAAATGAGCAGAACTCATTAGCAAAATGCTGAATTCCCATGTTTTCCCATGAGAGTTGGTGAGTGAGAGATGCATTGAACAGCTAGCAGTTTTATTTGGAAGAAGATCACAGTTTTATCTGTGTGGTTCAGCATCCAGCAGACAGTCGCAGATTTTTATTCTCTTAAAATCTATCAAATCTGGGAATCTGGAGTTACTCATGTGGCTGTTTCGAAGTCACTCATGCCTGCGAACACAAAACAAATCTAACATTTCTTGCAGGGGGGAGGTGGGGGAGAAAAAGGAAAGCAGCATACCCACACCACCACCACTTCACTGCTCTCCCAAGATTCAGATTCCAGTTTGGCCAGTGATGAAATTGATAGCTCTGCAGGAGGAATGTGGGAATAATGGGCTACGGACACTGTGAATGAATTATGCACTGCAGGCACAGGGCTCCTCAGTGCATCGCTGTCCAAAACTGTATTTTTATATGGCACATGTTTAGAAAATTGAGGAGTGCCTCGGAAAGCTGGGACAGCTGGTGAGCGCGTGCAGGGTGCGGGGGGAATGCCAGGGCTCCGCCAGCAGCCTCTGGATGTGCAGGTCTTCAACTTGCCTGCCAGCCCACAGCCCCAGGAGCAATCCCACACTGCCACCGCTGCTGCAGCCGGACAGATGCTGTGAAAGGCCTGGCATTAAGAGCCTTTTGCAGGATATTAAGCCAGCACCCAAACTGGTAAAAAAAATGAATTGTCACTGACGTATTGGCCTGCTTGGAGCCCTCTCTGCTACTTTCTGCAGTCTGGTAACCATTATGCACAAGAGATCAATATTCTCCTCAGAGCTGGAATTTAAGTAATGATTTCCAATAAAACTTATTTCAGGCTGTTCTGGCTAGAGGACAGAGACAAGCCACAAAACGTAATGCATGTAAAGGTAAAGCCTTTCTTTTCTTGTCTTTTTTTTACTTTTTTTTTTTTTCCCTTCTCCTTCCTTCCTTCTGTTTTTTGGTGTTTTGTTTTTTTTTTTTTTTCCTTAAAGACTTGATTAATGGAAGCAAGATCTACTGATAAGACACATGCAAATACACAAAAAGAAGGCATTTTGGTCCAGGCCGATCTGCTTAGCTAATGGCTGTAAACTGACACCCGTAATGAAATAAAAATGTCTCAGTGCAAGTGCATGGCTGTGCAATTGCTACCAACACCCACCCTGGCAGCCCCACTGATAGGTGCTGGGAACACACCCTTCCGCATCACTTTTTTCACTTCTCCCTGTTTTGCAGCAAATAAAAAATACATTTCCAAAATGGAATAAAGTAAACACTTTACAATTTTGTGCTGCAGAAAGTCTGATGTCTTTAGACGTGGTGAAGAGCTCCAGCTCCCAGTAACTGTAATTGACACTCCAGGTGCTCAGCACTTCTGAAAATCAGGTTCCTAGTACTGTTCCAGTTTTTTTTTATTTTCCTACTTGAAAGCTTTTTTTTCATTTTTCTTTCTTCTGGTCTTTGCAAAAGAATCTGAAGGGTGTAAGAAGATGTCTGGTACTTGAGGAATGAAATTTCTGATCTATTGTCTGTTAGTGAAGGAAATAATTTACAGAGGTGAGAGAGATAGAGATGTACACATATATCTTCCAAGTTGTCATAGTTTTATATTTTGCCTTTGGCCTCAGTGTACTGCCTAGTTTCTTTGTGTCCTGCAGAGCAGACTTCAGACAGAGGAAAGACCCTGTTCAAGTGTGCTGAGACTGGACTACTGTGGTTGAAATGGTTTTCCCTAGATCTCCCTCACAGCTTGCAGTTGTCTGATTTCAATCAGTGGCAGTTCTCTCCACATGTCTAGCCATCAATCTTTTCCTGCTCCTGGATGAGTGTGTCACAGCATGGTGCATGTTCCAGTTAAAAAATAGACTGCACTGCAGCTCTCCCTCTTCAGTCATTGATAAGCATTCCTTTGATATTTTTATTAAAAAAGAAAGAGAACACATTATGATATATGTTTCTAAAAAAAAAAAAAAATAAAAAGCACACCACCTAAGCCCCGCAGGCTGTAGGAACAGCAGGAAGCAGGGAGGGAGTTTGGGGTTATGTGGCTATGATGAAGGTAATACTTGGTAAGTTAAAGTTTGTGTAAGAGTTGAGCATTTCAATCTTTATTGCTTTCCACCCTGTGCTCCTCCAGCAATAAAAGTCCTCTAGACATTATGTGAGTCTCCAGTGTTCACCTACTTCACACCCCTTCCTTCACTCACAGTGAATAACAATTGCTGTTTGAAAACAGAGCTGCTTAGATATGGAGGGGGGGTTTGAATGAAAAAAACTAAGCCAAACTTGTCATAGTCCCTCATTGTCACCTTTGGACCTTCTGGAAAGGGAAATAAATGTCTGTTTCTCTGTTCTAATTCATCTCTTAGATTACAGACTGGTCTCCTAGACCACCTTTCCTCTGCATGGCTGAGATACACACACAGGAGCATCCAGAAGTTGCTTAGTGGAAGATGAAGTGACCTGTCTCCACATATGTGTCCTTACCCAAAGAAAACCCACCTTCCAAGCAGACTGAAGCTACAGAGGGTCTGCATAATAACTCTGCTTCTGAGAAAGCACTTTTCCATGGCAGAGCTCAAGGCACTTTATAAAAGGAGGTAAGATTATTATTCTTGTTTTATAAATTGAAAATTCAGACACAAGAAGGAAAAGAAAACTGTGCAAGCAGGCAATTGATTTGGAGGACTATAAAACTCCTTTCTCTCAAGTGTCAGGATTGTATTTAGAAGGTGCTCTACTTAATATCTCACCCAGTAATGAGCTTTTGCTGTTCATATATCGAAGCTGATGAGATTCAGCAGTTAAAGAAAGATTGCATAAATGGGCTTGAATCAGTCAGGCTTGAGCCTGTTTTTCATATATGATGTAAAAGTCCATTTCATTTCTAATGCCAGTTGTTCTAATTTAGAAAGAAGTGAAAGGGGAAAGCAGCCAGCTGGGAAATAATCACATTTAAGAAAGGTAATTAAAAACTAACCACTTGTGACATAGTTATTTCTTAAGCTAAAATTAATATCTCACTGCTACATTGTCACATTGTTTCATTTCCATCAGCGATCTGTAGTGAAATCAATTGATTCTCAAATCTCCACATATTTTTAAGCGCCCTTCTCCATGGCATTAACTAAAGCCTCTAAATCTGGAAAACTCACCTATGATCATACAGTTCACTTTCTTATGATAAACCGTGTGATGAAAGCCATAGGAAATAGTTACTGTTGAAGCAGTTCACATGAATAACTAACTTTAGGATGAAAAATTTGCCACCAACACTGTTAATTAATGAGAGAGAGTTTTTATGGTCTATTTTTACTTTTCATTGTGTATTTTATCAAGTCACTCTTTTACACTGAGGACTGGTTAATTTTATTTCTATGCAAAACAACATAGCATGCATTATTCTCTCTTCCGGTCCTCTGCAATGCATCTCAAAAAAGTTAATAATAATAAATAAGATTAAATAGGCACATTTCTAGCATAGATTTATTGTGAAGTAATATTGAAGGGTATAGAAGAAGACACAAAATCATTGCGAATGACACCAAAATTGGTAGTTATGAATAATGCTGAAGATATACCAGAACTGCAGAGAAAGCTGGGCTGATTACTAAATTGGCCTCACCTGTATCACTGCAAAATGCCACATGAGATGGTTAATTAAGACCTTTAATTAAGAATGAAAAGTATTGATTAGTTCTACAGAATGGTCGACAGTCTTTAGCCACAAAGTGACTCAAAAAGGATTTAGTGGTTTTGCTGTTCAGACAGATGAGCAAGAGCTCCCAGGGCAGCGCAGAGGCTGAGGCAGCAAATGGATGTATGAATGGGAGAAGACTACTAGGTATAAACAAAGGAGTTTTACTACTATAGATTACTGACAACTAGTAAGATGTTTCTGCCCACTTCTGATGTAGACATTTAAATAGGATGTTGACAGTTTTGAAAATATTTGGAAAAGACCTTCAAAACACAACTTCAGTAACAGAAGTGACAGTGAAAAGCATCTTAATTTAGTCACTAAATAGTACAGATTAAGAAGTGGTATAATGATAGCCTGAGAATACTTCTCCAGAAAGAAAACTGGAGAATCTGATTTTTTAACTTAACAGAAAAGGTCATTACGGATGGAAGCACTCAGCTCTTTTCAGTGAAGCATCTTAACTGTTGAAAAGAAATCTTATCTAAGAATACAATGGATTCTCTCTCCTGTGAAGTCTCTAAATCAAAGTTGGCTGTCTTTCTGAAAGCATAGCTACAGTTCAGATAGCAGCAGTGGAGTTCATATTTGGAACACTTGGCAAAATTCTTTGGTCTTGTTATGAAGGAGTTCAGGCTACATGATTATTATCATTCTTCCTGGCCTTAAAAGCTATCAATCCATGAAACATGGACTTGACTTTAAGTCTCGCTCTAAATCATTTTACATTCATTTGACTTCAGTGAAGCCATTTAACATGGTTGAATTTAAGCATGTGCTCAAGTGCTTTGCTGAGTAAAGGGCAACTTATCTTTTCATAAGCAACCCCATGCCAAAGTGCTTTGTTGAAATGGTGCCACAAGTCTTTAGAAGTCTTCAGGGGTGCAAATAAGAAAATCCCTCATGTTTGTTTTTTCATAGTTTTGAGTTCAGGAGCTACTCTTTTGCTCACCATTTTCTCCCTCCACCATGTAAATTGTTTACTGTGCAACAAAGCTGCCAAATTGCATTGTCTCTTCCTGGCTTCTTTCCCTGCTCTAGGATTTAAGGACAAGTCTGACTTCTCAAAATTAATTCCAGATACATTAGAGGGTTGTCTGGACAGGCCATTTCTGTGACTGCAGAAAGAGACTTACTTACCTTCTGGGAGGCAAGATGCTGCGTTAGGAGACATGATTAGCTCTGCCTACCTGCGTGAACACAGTATTAATAAATACTGTGCTACAACTGCAGCTTTTATTAGTGTGAACTGTTAGAGACTGAATCAAATCAAACTGATGCTAAATGCCATGACTGTAGAGCACTTTTTCATCCAAAATTGTAGTGAACATTTCAAGCACTAAAGTGACAGTGTTAATCCTCATTCACACAGGCTGGTCCTTCATTGTTTCAGTTCAAAAGGAATTCAGAGGATGCATAATGATGTTTAATGCAAGGACTTCCTGACCTAAAACAAACAAACAAACAAACTAACTAAACCTAAAAAAAAAAAACCACACAAAAAAATCAATCCTGCTTTTCCCCACTTTATTAGCCATATTTTTATGCATCATTTATTTAATTTCAGTCTAGTGAAAAAAACCTCACCCCATATCTTCACTTTTAAAAGGCAGCAAAACTCACAACTTCTATGATAAATCTTCCTGTGCCTCTTAAAGGGTAGCTGCCTTTAAAAAAAAATAAATGTGGTGAGGTGATTAGTCAAGTCCTGAATTTCATGTTAAAATCAAATAAATCACCAGTGGAAAGCAGTCAAGTATTTGGTACTGAAAAGACTCACTATAGCACAAAAAATGAAATACACACTGTGAAATACTGTGGGAAGTGCTTATAAAGTTCATTATCGCTTTTTATATTTTCAGCAATTTCAAAAGCCAAAGAGAATGAATATACATATATTTTATCTCAGTCTTTCACTTTGCTTTACAGTTCCTGCCAGGCAACTTGATTTGTAAGGCTGAACTGTAGGGGCATTCCTATTAATTTAGATATTCATCTCAGCTACAGTATGCAGTGTTGATTCCTTGTTAGGCCAAATGGTTAAAGTGGGTATTTGCAATTTTGATTTACATCTTGCAAATTGTATTATTTATAGCAGTTTTGCCCTAAATTGGCTGGTTAACAGAGTTCAGCAAAAGTTAAAATTACTTAAGCCTAATGCTAGATCATACATGCTGTACAGCGCTGACTTTTGCTTCTGGAGAGCTTGGTTCCATATTTACAACACTGACCACAAACAAGTGCAAGCCAGAATTCAGCTCCAGCTGAAGTAACTCACAAACATCTCATTAGACAGAGTACACACGGAATCAAAACCTGAAAATACAGCTATGCATTTGCATTTTCCAGCTCTCTGTCCAATTTTAGCTCTGAAAAGGTTTTCTACCACAGGCGGTGATGGCATATTGTGTCTTTGATACCCAAGTCAAACAGATCCCCAGAAAATGTAAGAGCAGAGGATGACTAGAGTCAAGTACTGCTCAGTAAACATTAAAATTAAGGGCTTCTGTTTTAACTAGTGTCAACTCAGTGATCCAGCTTTAAAGCATGGCCCCACAAGCAACTGAAAGAGGACAAGTAAAGTTGGAAACTGCAGAACTGTAGATATTCTTGAAGGGGAAAAGTTTATGCAAGCTGTTAAAGGGAATGTATTTGTCTCTAATCTTATCAGGATTTTCATTCAGTCCCAGTCTGACCTCTAATTCCTGTGACAGTCTTGTGCTGAGATTCTTCACCAGGATGCTGAATGAGTAACAATCTTCTCAGCACTTTCCCATCCTAAAAGGAAGGAAATGAAAGAACGAATACTTTCTATGCCAAACTGCCTGTCTGGAGACACAAAATAAGACTTCTGCTGTTTTGGATAATTGCATATAACTATGTTTTACACCTCAACATTTCATTTCAGATTTGGTCATGGGAGAGGATTCCATATTACATTGCTGCTTGTCTTTAATTAACAATAATAATAATATCAAATTTGGAAATATCTCCTCATTCTGGGTTTATATGGAACCAGGCTTGATTATTTGAGGCAAAGATAGGATTCTGTCCTTAAAATTATGTATGCTAAGAAAGGAAGGCTGGATCATTTCACAGAGTGTTTGCCAATGACTAATTAGGCCTAAATTACTTTTCTAACCTGATCAGTGTGTAATTTCTTACGGGTCTAGTGAGATTAATTACATAGTGACAGATGTAGAGTTGTCTCTTGCAGAATATCCTGCAGATGGGGTGGAAAGAACATTACATTGCATAGGAGATTCCTATGAGAAGGTGGCAAAATACTTTTAAATAAACTTTCTTCCTGCCGCTGCATCTGTAACAGCTGATTACAGGTTAGCATCTTAGCCTTTTCAAGCAGATAACAAAATTCATCCTTTCTTAGCAGATAATTTGCTTATTCGACCCAGCCTTTTTACTGTGGCCTGCAGACCTGTCTCCACAGAGAAGGCTCCAAAAACTGTCTTCTGTGGCATCAGACCTTTCTTCCCTGGGCATGGCACTTCTACTTCTTGGTCTGTGTGTAGCACAAGAATGTAGGGGAGCACAATGCCCGTTTTTCTAAAGGGAATGGTGCTTCTTTGACATACTTTGCACATTACCAAGCTACTGGGCATACATTCCAAGTAAGTTCAAATGTCAGAGCTACTACATCTAACGGGCCACATTAAAGAGATCCAAAATCAGCCTAGTCGTTTTCTATAAAGAGCCATAAAAGCTCTCCAACTTAACCTAATAAATTACTGTTATAAAAACAGTTTTATATAATGTGCAGAAGTCTAAGAAAAACTGTTTTAATGGTTATATAAAAAAGAGATTTGCAAATCTGTGAATATAAGTTAACGTTATGCATTTTTCAAGTAAAGGGAAAAAAAGAGGGGCTAAAAATTGCCAAAGTGAAATGCAGAATAATGGAGTCTCAATTTTCATCCAACTAACTACCTTGAATATGAAAAGACTGTTCTAGAGTGTTTCTTTTAAAAGTTGGTTAATTTAACTTTGGAAGTTGAGTTCTAGGAGCCAGGTGCTGCCCCTGCATTTTCTCTGAAAGTGAGGAGAGCAGACAATGATTGAGCAGAGCTCCTGTTAGTAATTCACTGTATACACAAAATTCTGACTATGTTGCAGTAAATGGGGTTTTGGCTATTGGCTTGAATGAGATCAGGATTTCAATCATTTTTTTAAGTCAAATTAGAGAGAAAAGGAATCTAGGTAATTGCAAGGGGGGAGAAGAAGAAGTTTGGGGAGCTGAGTTTATTTGCAAATCAAGATTTAATTCCATTAATAGTTTTGGCCAGAAAATAGGGGTTTATTAAAAGAATTTAAGACATTCAGTTTGCTTCAAACCCCACTTTTTTCTACTAAGTCTGAATGAAAGTTAAACTGAAATCAAATAATGGGCTTACCCATCTGAAGATGTTTCACTGTGGTTTTTGAACCCTTTGTGTTTACACAAATGATCATTTATTTAATTTCCTGTTTGTAATTTTACCCCAAAATTTCTATTTCAGTTTGACAGAACCTCCTTTTCTTTCTGGTGCAAGAAGAAAAGGAGGCTCATTTTTCACAGATCTTTGTAAAACTCATATGTAATAACACGTGCACCTAGAAATACATTTCTTCAACATACTGCAGAAGACTGCAAAAACTGACTCCTGAAGTCAGGTATTTGGTTTAGACAGAACAACAGGTATTCAGTAATAAACCCATGAAATAACATAAGAAGGAGGTTCAAAATTAATGTGTGTGGCTTAAACCTGAATACGAATAGGTAAGTCGTAGTGAAGAGAAGGTGACCTCCCTTGCCTAGAGACTACAGCATGTGCCCTTGTAAATGCATCATAACTGAAAGCCCAGAGTTGGCATACCTACCCCTTTTGAAAAGCAACACTTTTTCAAAATATCCTCTACCTACCCTCCATTTTATGCTCTAACATTTCTGTATGAACTTTTTTTTCTATGTGTTGTCATTTTTGCACCAAATTTTCAGCCGCTTTTTAATAAAATGTAGTCTACAGCCTATACAGGCATGTTCTGTAATTCTGGATGCAGAGCTCAGTGCAGCGGTATCCCTGTAACTGTCTGGCACCTTGGCCAGGGTGCAGTGCAACTATTAAACAGTATTAGATGGCTGGGTTAGCCATTGATGTGATTATCCTGTGATCTAGACACCCTCTCACCATCCAAACATTTTAAAAAGTTTCCATTTTTCTTGGTGTTAAGTATATTTTATTCACTTGATGTGTCTATTACCTTCTATCAGAAATTATAGTTGTAGATGTCAGCTAAGCCCAAGCAGGCCACCGGTTATAAAAACACTGCACATTGTTATCTTGTTTTACCTTCTGTGGTGGAAAACTGCTTTGGACTCTCAAACATTTCCTGAGTGTTGTATCATCTCCAGAGCAATGGTATACTTTCTGTGAGGAGACCTAAAGTGTCCAGTTTTGCAGAGGAAATGGTGCTAGCACCTCATACAGTCTCCGAACACTGGAACTAATTTGGATTTCTCTCCTCATTCATACACTCAGTCTTCTTCCCCCACTCTGCTCCACCTGTTTTCCTTTTCTACTGAAGTCATACAATGAACTGATGACTGAAGATTTTCCTATCCGCAATCCTTGCAATTTCGTTCCAAGACAGGGCATAGTGTGATAGCCAGTATTTTTATTTTGGGGCCAAATTCAGAGCAGTACCACCCTGTACAATCCACTGAAGTTAGTGAGATTGCACAAAGAGGAATTCAGTCCACTATAACAAAGACTTAATGTTTTCCCCAGCTCATTATGAGCACTAATTGCCTATGAAACTTTAATTTTATTTGTAGTATCTGGCAACTTTAACTCTTTTTCCTTATTTTCCTTGTTTGGTGCCAGGTGGTGCTTCTTTGCTTCCTGAACCATCTTTAGCACCATTCAATATTTGCAACCTGTTAGACATCTACGGCTCCCTTCCCTTCCCTTCCCTTCCCTTCCCTTCCCTTCCCTTCCCTTCCCTTCCCTT